>JAXCGZ010022665.1:0-50000 GCA_037179515.1 Halocaridina rubra | reverse complement strand
CAGCAAAGAAAAAAGAAACCCGGTGAAAATCTGCATAATCTTTATGCTGATCTCAAAGCACTTGCCAAAGACTAATTTTGGCAATCAGTTCAATGTTAGGGTTCGTGATCAATTGCTTATGGCTATAGACTCAGAAGTATATTTCCCTAATATAGAAGCGGAATATTTAAACTTGCAAACTATGACTTCTTCTGCCACAATTTGAAAAAGCTTTTGAAAAGCTTTCTACTCAAATAGGCCCAGGCCTACTGTGGATTCGGTTTTATATCACGAACTTCCTTTTCTACTAAGGGCTAGGACGGTTACCTTTTTTCGAAGGGCTTGTTTTGGCAGATGTAATCGTTACCCAGAGTGTATGCCCTTACAAACCTCAGTCCGTGACGGGGCGCGAACCCTCGACCTGCCGCCTCAGAGTCTCAGACGATACTGTAGTTCAATGTGACAGAATATCAAGATTACCACAATATCATTTAAGGTAACAAAATAGGCCAAAGTCATAATTATGAAGCAATTTTTATGTATCGAAAATGAACAGACCAAAAATATCACACTACACGAAAAAGGCGGCAATACAGAGTCAGTGTTGCCATAAAAACAGAAAACCAAAACAATGTACAGTTCGTTATGACAAAAAGAAGCAAAATTAAGGGATCACTTTACAACAACAACAAAATTATTAATAAATAAAGTGAAAATATATATATATATATATATATATATATATATATATATATATATATATATATATATATATATATATATATATATATATATATATATATATATATATATATATATATATATATATATATATATATATATATATATATATATATATATATATCAATTAATAAATACATTAATATATAAATAAAGAAGACATATATCATACCACTACAACACTCCAAATAAAGAAAGAAAATACACTATGCCACTACAACACTCCCCTGCCAGTACAGGAGTACATTAGTGTTTAACACTGATAATAGAAAATATAGATATATAATATATATGTGGAGACATAGATACAAAAATACAAATTAATAATATACATAATCAGGGTTACGATTAAATCTAACTCGACGAGATTTCGTAACAACAGATTGAGGTATTTTCTCTTCAATAACATCTTCATTATCAATATTTTCAGGAACAGATGCACTACTAGGAATTAATGTATCAGAATCTGTGTCATTTGTGGAATTAGAATCAGAAAAATCATTATTTACACTTGGTTCAATCACATCAGAATTGACAGCCTCTGGCACAGAATCATTATTTACAGTAGGTTCTGTCTCATTAGAACTGATAGTTTTTGGTATTGAGGCAGGTTTCAATCTATCTACAGATACAGTAGTTAAATTTCCAGAAAGCTGACGTAGAATAAAATATTTATCACCACGTTCCACAACTTCAAGTGGACCAAAGTAGGGAGCCTCTAAAGGGCGACGTACACGATCCACTCTAACCCAAACATGTGTACATGATTCAAGATCTTTTGGAACATAAGGTTTAACAGAGGATGAATGAAGGTATCCATAAGAGGATTCAGAAAAATCTAATTCACGCATTCGAGATACAAATTCAGTGACAATTTCTTTTTGTTGTGCAAAAGAAGGAATTTCAGTTGTTACCATGATTTTAGGACTAAGTAGCATACTTCCTGTTACCAAAGTAAATGGAGAAACTCCAGACTCTGTGGGGACACATCTTAAACCTAAAAGTACTATTGGTAAAGAAGCAAGCCAATCATCTTTACGTGCCATCAGAGATACTTTCAATACTCTATGTGATCTTTCAACCATGCCATTGGATTGAGGGTGATATGAAGTGGTACGCAGTCTATGAAATCCAATTATAGAGGAAAGTTGCTGAAATAATGCAGATTCAAATTGAGCACCTCTATCAGTAAAAACATATAATGGCACTCCAAAACGAGATACCCAACCTTTAATAAAAGCAAAAGCAACAGTGGTAGCAGAAATATCTGTGATGGGGATGGCTTCCAACCATCTAGTAGATCTGTCAATACAGGTAAGAACGTATTGTTCTGGTGCTGTAAAAGACTGGCCAGGGACTTTACTAGGAGGGAGAGGACCAACAATATCTAAATGTACAAATTCAAATCTCCCAAAAGGTGCTGTAAAATTTGTAATAGGAGCACGGGTATGGCGGTGCACTTTAACCTGCTGACAAGAAGTACACTCTTTAGTCCAACTTCGAATATCTCGATCCATATTAGGCCAAAAGTACCTAGCTTTGATAAGGCGCAACGTACCTTTGACTCCTGGATGTGAAATGTTATGCATAAGTTGAAATACTGATTTACGACAAGCTAAGGGAAGAAATGGTCTTGGATGGGGTGTTGACACGTCACAATATAAGTCATGATTCTGAATTTTGAAAATTTTCAATCTCTCTTTGTAATTAAGAATTTCTGTGTCAGTGGATTGGCTCTCAGCTATACTGGTTAAATCATGTAAGTCCACTGAGACAGAAGATACAGGTAATGGTCTGGAAAGACAATCTGCTACAACATTGTCTGCACCCTTGATATGTACAACATCTGATATATACTCGCTAATTAAAGACCAATATCGTTGCTGTCTATCTGACTTGGCTGTATGAGGATTCTTAAATGCAAAAACAAGGGGTTTATGATCAGTAAATAAAACGGTTTCACGTCCTTCAATTACATGTTTAAATTTTAGTACAGCCAGATACGCAGCAAGCAGTTCTCGGTCAAAAGTAGAATAACACCTCTGAGTTTCTGATAATTTCTTTGAAAAGAATTCAATAGGGACAAATTTACCGTCCTGAATTTGGTGTAACGCAGCTCCAGCTGCCACTTGGGAACAATCAGTCACCAGATGCAGTGGAGAATTACACTTACTAGTGAAATATGCAATGGTACAAGCATTGTTAAGTGACTCTTTAGCACTTACAAAGGCAGATTCTGCTTCCGAATTCCATACTAGTTCTTTAGATTTAGGTTGTAATCTAATTAATTCGGTCAAAGGATATACAACATCAGCAAAATGCGGTACCATTTGTCTATAGTAATTGAGCATTCCTATAAACCTACGTAAGGCAGCAGAATCTGCTGGCTTAGGAAAATCAACAATATCTGTCTGTTTATGAGAACCAGGTTTTAAACCATTAGCAGTGATCAAATATCCTAAATATTCTATTTCATTTTTAAAGAATTCACATTTATCAATAGAAATTTTAAGATTATTAGAGCTTAGGATTTCAAATACTATAGACAAATGTTTCTTGTGCTCTTCTGTATTCTCTGAAAATATCAGAATATCATCCAGGTAAATAAATACAAAATCAAGGTTTCTAAATAAATTGTCCATCAAACGTTGAAAAGTGGCAGGGGCATTCCGAAGACCATAAGGCATATATAAATATTCAAATAGCCCAAAGGGTGTGGTTACTGCTGTCTTTTCAACATCTGAAGGATTCATAGGGATCTGGTGATAGGCTTTTAACAAATCAATTTTACTGAATATCTTTTTCTTGTAAAGCTTTAATGACACACTACTAATATGTGGTAAAGGATATTTATCTGGCTTGGTCAAAGTATTAAGTTGCCTAAAATCACCACATACTCTCCACTCTCCTGGCTTAGGTTTAGGAACTAAATGAATGGGTGAAGCCCAAGGTGATTTAGAGGGTTGTACAATACCCATATCCAACAACTGTTTAAATGCTTCCTTGGCAGCAGAATATTTGTCTGGAGCCAACGGACGACATCTAGCAAATGTCGGAGGAGAACTCCCTGTATCTATATAATGAAAAACATTAGAATTCTTGAAAGAATTATTAGCTGTAAGAGGCTTAACACAGGACAAGAGTGAGGGAAAATCTTGGAACAACTGTTGTACAGAATCAGGTAAATAGTTCAAATTATTAATCACATAAGAAACATTATGATTTGCAATATCACCTTTTACAGAACATTGTGTTATATTGTCATGTAAAGTTTTATTCTTACAATCAATAAACAATCCAAAATTGCAAAGAAAATCATTACCTAATAAAGGTGTACATACATCTGCAACAACAAATGTCCAGTTAAATCGACGGCGCAACTGCCGAATATCAAGGTCAAGAATAATTTCACCATAAACTTTTATTGACTCACCAGTGGCCGTAGAAATATTAACTGCTGTTGGCCTTAATAAAATTTCTGAAACATACTTATATGGAATAATGGAGACTGCAGCTCCTGTATCCACAGTGAAGACCATGTCACTACAACCAATTTTGGCTACAACCTGTAGAAGTGGCAGAACAGAAGTGGCCGTAGCTACAATTTTCTCTTCTGTCTGCTTTATTAGTTTTCCGAACTAGGAAAATTCCGTGCGGGCGACGAGGACCTAGACGTTGATGCTGGGGACGGCGCTCTAGAAGAATCCTTCATCTGGATATTTTGAGATTTATTCGGCCATTGGCACCACGGCTTGCACCATTTAGCCCGAGTTCCATAATATAAATGGGCACGACAAACTTTTGGACGTTGATTTTGATGGAACGGTAGCACTCCTAGGCCTACAGGTGGATTCTTGGAAATTGATACATACTGGGATGTACTAGCTTGACGAGAAACTGACGACTGATCAACAACATTGATGGGTTTAGCACTATTATTATTTTGAGAAAATACCACTAGTTCATCTGCAAGCTTGCCTAAAGCTGGTAAATCCATATTTTGCTGAGAGGCTAAAACTGCCGAAATACTACTGGGAACTGCTTGCAAGAATTTATGTTTCACTAGGTCATCTGTTACTCCTAATTTAGAAGCAGTTCTGCGAATTTCTTCTAAATAAACTGAAGGCTTGCCATGCATTACTGTATTACTTATCAAATCATTGAAAAGTTCAGGCTTGGTCTGTTCAAAAAGATTTGTGAGGTATGCTTTAATTATATCATAGTCTCTCCTATTTAAAGTGTCTTGGGGAACACGTTCTACAACAGTAGGGGGCAAGGCAGATAACACATGGAAAAATTTTGTTTCACTGGATTTCACATTAGCTAAGCCAAATTGAGCTTCAAGAATAGAAAACCACCCTGAAACGCAGGTGTCCATGAATGCAGGGGCTTTCACTGCTATGTGCCTGACAGCACTAGACTTATCATCATCAGAATCGGACATTGTTTATGACAGCTTATCTTAGAGTACAAATACTGAAAGAAACCTAGGCCTTGCTTACCGGTATGATGCTGAAGAAATTTTGTCACTTAGGCCTATCTTGTCAATTACAGATATCTTGTCACTCCTATATCTTGTCACTATCTGGTCACTTCGATGGTCACCACTTTATAGTTCAGTCTGACAAGATATCAAGATTACCACAATATCATTTAAGGTAACAAAATAGGCCAATGTCATAATTATGAAGCAATTTTTATGTATCGAAAATGAGCAGACCAAAAATATCACACTACACGAAAAAGGCGGCAATACAGAGTCAGTGTTGCCATAAAAACAGAAAACCAAAACAATGTACAGTTCGTTATGACAAAAAGAAGCAAAATTAAGGGATCACTTTACAACAACAACAAAAATTATTAATAAATAAAGTGAAAATATATATATCAATTAATAAATAAATTAATATATAAATAAAGAAGACATATATCATAACACTACAACACTCCAAATAAAGAAAGAAAATACACTATGCCACTACAAATTCTCTTGTTTTGATATTCTTGTACTTATACTTGATTTGTCTTTTGTTGATGCCCGGATGAGTGGCTTGTTTTGTTTATACCAACTTCAAGAATAAAGCCCAAGTATTCTGCTATATTTTTATTTGACCCTAGCATTAAATTAAGAGACTTAGGACCCGCTATAATTGGCGACGAGCTGTCTGGATTGAATCTCAATGCTTTGAAGCTGTTTTTGACCGATTATGACTCCCGATTTTCAAGAGATAAGTGGCATTCTAAAGCTTATGCTAGGCTACATGGATTGAGGTAATGAAGATTGGTTTTTGTTGTTTTTGGAAAATACTTCATCTGTTACCTATGCTAGGCTAACCATAACTAGCACCATTGCAAAAATTGAGCCTTTTCATCCCAAACTAATGAACTTTGATGTGTGGATGTCCATGCTTGAGGTCCATTTTGCCCACAGTGGTATAACTGAAAGTGTTAAAAAGAAAAATTGCTTGCTTGTTTCACTAGGAAGTGAAGTATATACCACTCTAGCTAGTTTGAGTGCCATAGATATGCCTCATCTTAAGATTTTTTCTAATTTAGAAATTTTGGAAGGTTATTTTATTGTCAAGCCTTCTTATCACAGAAGCTTAATACAATTTCAGCTAAGAAAAAAGAAACCTGGTGAAAATAGCATAGTATTTATGCTGATCTCCGAGCACTTGCCAAAGACTGTAATTTTGGCAATCAGTTTGATGCAAGGGTTCGCGATCAATTGTTTATGGCTATTGAATTAGAAGTATATTTTCCTAATTTAGCAGCGGAAAATCTAAACTTACAAACAATGACTCCTTCTGCTACATTGGAGAGAATTTTAAATTTTGAAAAAGCTTTTTGTGGTGAAACCTACTCAAATAAATGCTTTGAATATTAATTCAAAAAGACCTAGTCCTACTCCTACCCCTAATGGTAGAAGAGAGGCAAGTTGACGACATTGTGGTTACCCTCAACGTATGTAGGAATGTCGCTTTTCTCATCTTTCTTGTTTAGTGTGTAACAAAAAAGGACAATTGAAAAAAGTTTGTCATTTTAATAAGGAAGCTTCCCAGGGTTCTAAGTTTTCTCAGTTTTCCGAGAACCAAAAGTATGGTGATGGAAAAACTAGCCATATCACTTTGTTGGTAAAAACAGAAAGGGTAAGAAAAAAGCTAATGCAGTTTTTGAAAAACCCTACTTGAGGAAGATAGTGATTGCAATCAGTTATTAAGTTTAAATGAATCTACTCCAGTAGGGAAAGAAAAATTCCCTATAAAGTTGATAGTGGTGCTGGAGTTTCTACCTTAGGTTGCAAGTGGGTTCAATGCTTAGCTTTACCTATGCAGAATTACAATAAAAAACTAAAAGCTTATGGAAACAGTAATGTTAATGTCATGGGTAGAGTTTATATGAATGTTGTTTATAATGATTTCAGTATAAGACATGGATTTTATATTGTTGACAATTATAACCCAAACTTGTGTGGTAGAGATTTAATGTCTAAGATTGGAATTGCCTTGACAGGTGTTGTTGATTGTGAAAATAAAATAATAAACAGTGTAATGGATGCTAGAGCTCAGCTATATAAATTTTCTGCTGATTCAAAATTGCCAGTTACGAGCATAGTAGCTAAGGTTAATCTTAAAGGTAATGCAGTACCAAAATTTCAGAAAGGTAGAGCAGTGCCATTTCGTTATAAGAAACTTGTAGAGGATACTTTAGATAAATTGGATTCTGATGACATTATAGAGCCTGTAAGTTTTAGTGATTGGGGGGCTCCCATTGTTCCAGTATTAAAAGCAGATAAGAAATCTATGAGGATTTGTGGAGATTTTAAAGAGTTGAATCAAAACATTGTTTGTGATAAATATCCACTTCCAAGGGTAGATGAGATTTTATCAGTAGTTGGCAAGAGTAAAATATTTTCTAAAATTGATCTTGAAAATGCATACTTGCAATTACCAGTTGATGATGAAAGCCAAAAGCCTCTTGTAATAAATACTCATGAAGGTGTTTTTAAATATAAAAGACTTCCTTTTGGTTTGGCATCATCACCAGCTATCTTTCAAAGATTTATTTCTCAGATTTTGATGAATATTGATGGTGTTGTAGCCTTTTTAGATGATATTCTTGTTGGAGGACAAACACAAAAAGAGCATGATGAAAGACTAGACAGAGTTTTGAGGGAATTCCAAAAGCACAATGTAGCTATAAATAAAAAGAAAACTGTTTTGAATACTGATTCTCTTGAGTATTTAGGCTATGTCATTTCTGGTGATGGAATTAAACCATCACCCAAAATACTTTAAGCTATTTTGGAAGCACCCCCTCCAAAGTCTGTCAGTGATGTACAATCCTTTTTGGGTATGATTACCTATTATAGCAGATTTGTAAAGAATTTTTCTAGTACTTTGTCTCCCTTACATGATTTGTTGAAGAAAGGTGCCAAATTTAAATGGTCATCTGTAGAAGCTAATGCTTTCAGTAAGGTCAAAGCAGAGTTATCCAAGTCAGAATTTCTTGCTAATTTTGATGGAAATCATCCAGTAATTGTAGAAGTAGATGCATCTCCAGTGGGCGTTGGCTGCATTTTGATGCAGGAGATGCATGGTATCAGAAAAACCAGTCTTATTTTGCTAGTAAAAAGTTATCATCTGCAGAATTAAATTACTCCCAGTTAGACAAGAAAGCTCTGGCTTTGGTCTATGCTGTAAGCAAATTTAAATATTTTTTATTGGGTTGTAGATTTATTCTTAGAACTGATCACAAACCATTACTTGGATTGTTTGGTAGAACCAAACAGATTCCTGTAAATGCAAATGCTAGAGTGCAGCGATGGGCTTTGCTTTTGTCACAGTACGATTATGACTTAAATTTTAAAGTAGGAAAAGATAATGTTGTCGCAGATGCACTCAGTCGGTTGCCAGTACTGGATTCTAGTTTGGATTCTAGTACCCCTAATGAATATGTTCATGTTATAGAAACTTTGAGTAATCAAGACATTTCTTTTGAAAATGTTAAGGTTTTGACTAGAAGTGACCCAGTTTTAAGTAAGGTTTTTCAATGTGTGAAATTGGGTTGGATTAATGACCCAATATTGTCTGATTACTCTGTTGTCAAATCAGATTTAAGCATTTATGATGGTGTTCTTTTGTATCGGAACTCGTGTAATTATACCTGCTGATATGCGCAGCACAGTACTAGAACAGCTGCATGTAGGTCATAACGGTATCAATGCAATGAAAGCAGAAGCACGTAATTGGATTTGGTGGCCCAAATTGGACCAGGACATTTCAGAAATAACTAAATCTTGTGAACTTTGTTTTAAAAATTTCCAGACTCCACAGTCAGCGGTATTATCCTGGCCAGAAATTGGGAAACCTTGGTGTAGGTTACATATAGACTACGCTGGTCCAATTGGTGACTCTTATTTTTTGATAATTGTAGATTCCCACACAAAATTTTTGGATGTTCATGTTACTAGATCTACCACATCAGCAGTAACTATTGCTAAGTTAAGGCAGAGTTTTTGTAATTTTGGATTGCCAGAAATAATTGTTTCTGACAATGCCCCTTATTTTGTGTCTGAGGAGATGGAGTTTTTCCTGAGGAAGAATGGCATTAAACACATTACACCTGCTCCTTATAACCCTTCTTCTAACGGCTTAGCCGAAAGGGCAGTAAAAACTTTCAAAGAGGGTCTTAGTAAATTTACTGATGGGGATATTAATACCAGAGTATGTAGGTTTTTGTATAATCATAGAAGAGCTGTACATTCCTCCACTGGGAAGGCTCCAGCTGATATGATGTTTAACCGTAACTTTCGGGGAACTGTAGAAAAAATTAAACCTCAAGAAAAAAGGGAGAAGGCACTGCAGAAAGAATGTAAATTTGAAAAATCAGAATATAATGTAGATGATGCAGTTTTTGTCAAAAATTATGGTCAAGGTAAGCCTTGGTTAGAAGGTAAAATCTTAGAAGTACTTGGTGTTCGTAACTACAAAGTACATCTTAAAAATTTTGGCAATATAGTTTGGAAAAGACATTCAGACCAACTTATGACACTAGATATACTCTTTTTGTAGAAGAATAAATTTTTTCCCAGTAATACTCAGAATTATGGTGGCACTTGTAAGCCAAATTTGCCTTCTATTCTGTTGGGGTTAGGATGGTTGAGTGTTTGTTAAGATTCTGTTTTACTAAGGGGACTCAAAGTACTGAGCTCGGTTAAGAGCTCACAAACAGACAGGACAGATATTTTTACTTGAACACCCCATCTGTTTTACCTGGACTCGGTTAAATGAAACTCAGAATTCAGCTTTCTTTTAATTTTGGAAATGCAATGACATTAAAAGAATTGAATTAAATTTTTCAAATTAAATTTTATGAAATGCTGCCTCGAATCCCGGAGGTGGTGAGCACGATTTCGTTTCTCGGCACCACGGACGTATGCCAAGACTTTGGCCTCAACTCGACGATTACCTCTGTCACACAGGCAGAGTAGAATAGAGGATATTGCAATTGCAGAAACAGAAATGACACACTGTTAATAATGGGAAACTGAAAGCATGAACACACATAAAATGAGTTTCCAATATCATTCTACTGGATGAAAATATATTGGTTATTCACAGCTAACCAGAAATATTTATGCTACCATAATAGCATACAAAACCATTAATTCTTTACTGGTTCTATAGGAAAACAAGTTATGCACAATAAATGAAGAATAAGCAAGACAAATACAGTACTGTATGTATTCCTTATATTGTGGGCAACCACAAAAGTTGCAATGCTTATTACTGATTTGCAATTAATATGGTAAAACACTCTATTTACGATAAAGGAACAATCTACAAGATAAATGCAGTCTTCATTCACTTTTGGTTATCAAGAACTGTTTGCAATGAAAAAGAGGGTGCAAAACCACCTTTTGAAGTATTTGCAACTTATAACTCAAAACACTTTATCCCCAACATATGAAGAATTAGCAAGATAAATACAGTATGCATTCATTAAATTGTGGTTAACAAGAAATATTTGCAAAGCCAACAGGGTAAAATTACCTTTTAATTATTTGCAGTTTATTGCATAAAACACTTTAGCTAAATGATTAATTATTTGCAATTTATATAGCAAATAGCTTTATTCACGAGTTTTTGACGTAAAACACTTTATTTACGATGATAGAAAGATGTGAAATGAAATTAGAATTTATTAGGAAAAGGGATAGATTTTTACGGGCTCATAACCAGTCTTCAGAGGATGAGATTTTCGTTTATCACATTCAATGAAAAGAAACTTCTTAGCAATGTATATCAGCTGTAATTTCCAGGTTAAGGAATTAACTTTGGCAAGTGAGACTCCAGTTAGATAATCTACAAAATTTCGTTTGTACGGGAATGGAAGCTGAGAAAAAATTCGTAAGATTTAGCCAGTAATGAATGTAACTAATTCTCGAAAAACCAATTTGCTTGACCCACGAGCTTTACCATACACTATCTCTCACCTTGTTGTGCCAGATGAATTCCTGTGAAGATGCCATGTAAATAAGGTTTGAAATAAACTTAGACTGCTGAGGCGAGATGTTGCCTCTGGGAAGTTTGGGCGCCAACCAAGGAGGCTTCATTGTCCCTCCTGGTGACGTCATCTGTAGGATACATTTCTAGAGCAGTAACTGGCTCTGATATAATTTAAGGACTACTTTAGTGGTGGTCCCTGGCAGGCAATTATTGCAGAGATGCAAGGGAGGGACAGTATTTTAGGTGCAACAAGTGGAAGCAAATAAAATAAAACGAGAATAATAATGGAAAGTTAGGTTACTGGTAAACAATCTCTAGAACGTTCTTTGCTCGTAGGAGACGAAATTTAAGTACTCAAATAATAAAGAAGCTACTGATATATATCTAGACAGGCTAATGACATAACAGCAAGGTCAAATTTATAACAAAATTATCAGCAAGAACAATTTTTATAAGAAAATTTTAAACAAAACGTATCTGATGAGTTCACAGAAGAGATGGAAAAAAGGGGAGCAGCCTTTATATCGGGACTATGCTTCTACATGTACAAGAAGAGTAAATAAGGCATATTTAAAATTAGCTATAAGCTAAAATATAAATTGCAAATAATCATAATCTGCATAAGTCAAGAAGTGGGAATTATTTTTTTTTGTTAGAAAAATGACATTTAAGTTACTAAATTAATTAATAAGGCATCTAACAGCCTCTGGTGACTTTGAGCGAAACACTCTGTCACAAAGGCCCTTTTTAGAGAATATTGATTTAGCAAAATTCTACTACTGAAGGCGAAAAAAGAACAGAGGAAGTTACGGTGACTTCAGTGTTATTATGAGGGATGAAATATCCTTCTCATGGTAAAGAACAAATGAACAATAAGAATGGGATCCACCACTGGAACATATCGTACTATTAGGAAAAGTGAACAAATCTTATAAACAAAACATTAAATGACATGCAAAACATAAAAGAAATATGATCAAATTCAAATTTCAAGAAAATTAAATCACAATGGATATCAGTGAATATCAATATTTAAGATTATGAATGCTTCATATGCAAGAAGGCAATAATATACCACGTCGTCATTAACACTGGCGACTGGATTTAAAACAGTTTCAGCTATTCAACACTAAACTAAAATGTTTCCGCCATGTTCTGGCTTTCAGAGTCCCACAAAGGGAAATATAAAACTACGATCAAAGAATTATTCTTCATCTTTTTCGTCTTCCATTAAGAATAATGTTTGTACGCTAAAATAAACAAGTACAGTCCAGTATTAAAGACATAAAAGATAAACATAAAAAATAAACAACACATTAGAGAAGTAATCTTTACTGACTAGTCAAATTTAGGCTAACAGCACCAGCTTCCTCATTTGAGAGTAACGACCGTCGACTTAGTAGATCAGCAAGGTCATTGTCCTTGCCATGAACATGTTGGGCAGTGAATTTGAAAAGATTCAGGTAAGGTGCCCACCTTTTCAGGCGAGGATTTAGCATGTCTGCAGTCTGTAAATATAGGAGAGGTCGGATTTACCTTGCTTTGAGGAGGTCATTTGCTGCAAAGGGGCAGCGATAGTATTAAAGTGTGGAATGAACCGTTGGTAGTAGCCGGCACTACCCAGGAATGATCTCAGTTGAGTGACAGTGGCAGGTTTCTCCATATCCTTAATAGCTTGTACCCTGTCATGTAAAGGGGACATAACTCCTTCTCCAACCACGTGGCCGAGATACTGCAATTGTGTGAAACCAGTCTCACATTTGGAAGGCTTTAAATGAAGTCCATGCTGGTTCAGATGAGTGAGAACTCTGCGGAGAGTCTCGAGGTGCGATGACCAATCCTGAGAATGCACCAGGATGTCGTATATAAAGCATGAAACATTGTCGAGATCCTGTAGTACAATCCTCATGAGTCTGCTGAAGCAACCAGGGGCATTTACCACACCAAAAGGCATGACCTGAACTGGCATAGACCATATCTTGTGGAAAAAGCTGTAAGAGGCTTGGTAGTCTTGCTCAACTTGACTTGCCAAAATCCACTGGCCAGATCCAACTTGGACAGGTAACGGGCTTGAGAGAGCAACGAGAAAATATGCTCGGCGTCAGCAATGGGCTCTCAATCAAAGATGGTACGTGAGTTAAGCTTACGACAGTCAAGGCAGAACCTGTGACTGCCATCTCGCTTACGCACTGCCAATAACGGCGAACACCAAGGCGAAATGCTCTTTTCAACTATTCCGAGGCAGACCCAAGTGTCAAGATCTTCCTTCAGCCGTAAGGACAGCTGGTGGGGAAGACCATCTGACATAATGCTCAAGGGTATCGGTAATGCCTGGGAGGTCGTTGAAGACGTTCTCATAGTCCTCTAATAGCTTGCTAAGCTGTTCCCGTTGACTTGGCTGCAGTCTGGAGTTAATAATGCAATTACTCACACTTTCCTTTCGGTGTGTGGGAATGGCAGGATCCTTACCATCATCAAAAGCTAAGCTTATGTCTTCAATTGCAAGGGCGGTGGCTGCGACCAGAGGGGCCTCTTCCGAAAAACTCCACTCCCGTAAGTCTGTCTCCACTGCAAGGGTGGAGTATTCCAAACATAGGAGGTAAGGGGTGGCTATAATGGAGCACCTGTGTTGCTGCAGCCTTGGAGGTTCTGTTGATGCTGAGTGCATCTATAGGGGTTGCTGAGAGTGCCAGCGCAGGATCCATGTGGGCCTCCGTGTCCTCACAATAAAGCTTCAGCTGGTTAATGTGGTATTTCCTGTTATTGCCATCAACATTTAGCACATAATTGTCAGGGGTCACCCGGTGTACCACAGTGTACGGTCCTTTCCAGCGTAGCATTAGCTTGCGGGTATCTGTTGGAAGAAGTAACAGAGCTCGATCTCCGGGTGTCAGGGCACGACGCCGCGCACGCTTGTCAAAGAGGAGCTTGGCAGTCTGCTGGTGACCCTTAATGGCTAATTGTGCAGTTTTCCAAGCCTTTTTGAGGTGAGACGAAAACTTCAAAATATACTCATGGACGTCCCTATTGTCATCTTCGATGGTAGGTGAATCCCAACATTCTGCCAAGAATGCTACTGGGCCTCTGACCTTTTGACCATAAATCAGCTCGAAAGGCGAGTACCCAGTAGTGTCGTAGGGCGTGTCTCTGAAGGAGAAAAGTGCAGCAGGGACGTACTTGTCCCACTGCCTAGGTATATCTATCACTAGCTTGCGCAAACATCGCTTCAATGTCCCATTATAGCATTCGCATGCTCCATCTGATTGGGCATGATAGATACTCGTACGAATGTGCTTCATTTCTAAATGATTACAGAAAGCCTCAAAGTGCCTACTTGTAAACTGATTTCCATTGTCAGAAGTGACCTGCTCAGGAAAGCCAACCCTGGAGCACATTTCAAATAGGGCATGAGCGACTGCTTCAGCTGTGAAAGAAGACAGTAGCACTGCATCTGGGTACCTTGTTGCCAGGTCAGCATATACCAGGAGGAACTGTTTCCCCGTGGACGAAGCTGGATTAATAGGACCTAATATGTCAATAGTGACCTTGGAAAATGGCTCCATTGAGAGCTTAGTTATCCCCATGGGAACTTTCGGTACCGGTGCCGTAGAGGTGGATTGACAGACAGGGCAGGAGCCTACATATCTGTCTACCTCGACATACATGTTTGGCCATGCAAAAGCCTTCTGAAGGACATGCCGAGTTTTTGCTTTGCCTCTGTGTCCACTCAGAGGTAAATGATGTGCCACATACATAGCCTGGCGGCGCAACGAAGCGGGAACCACCAACTGTTTAAAGGTGTGGCCATCTTTAGTCACATGCCTACGAAGTACTCCATCTTCAAGGGCGTAAGTGATCTGGCTTCCTCCTCTCACCGTGAAGGTCCTTCCCTCCGTGGCCTGCTGCATCCAGCGTTTGAGGCTGGGGCAATCTTGCTGCAATTTAGCAATTTCTGGACGGGTCTTCAATGGCTCTAGAGGTGCATCATCTGGTAAAGGAGGGGTAAACTCTCCGTGTTCCACATTACGTGTACTAACTGCGGTAGACTCAATGGAGTCAGTCGAAGAATCGTCCAAATTCTTGGCATCGAGGCCAGGAGTTGCTGCTGAAATGGCTTCATGTGACTTCCCCCGAGGGAAGTTATAACGAGAAATGTCTTTATGGTACAGGTTGGCCTGGAAGGTAGGAACTAGGTTCAGTGCATGACCCATCAAGACAGGGTACATAAGCCCAATCATTGCCACAGCTGGGGCTTTTCCCTTGTAGTATTTGCAATCCAGGTTAATGACACAGCAGCGTCGTATTTGGGGTGTTCCTTCAGCAACCCGCACATGAACGACTTTTCTGGTAAAATCTTCATCCCTGACGAATCTCTCATCAACAAGTATGCCATTGGCCCCTGTGTCAAGGACTATCTCAGCTTCCACACCATTTATGGTTTCTAGGCATTTTGGGATCATTTCCAGATCATCATGTTCGATGAATTCCACATTGGCAAGTTTGTGTGGTGGTTCCTCGGCATTATCCTCATTGGCCCTTTCTGGCCCTGTTTCCACAACATGGGCTGAGTGAGTGGCCAGATGGCTATGTGGGCCGCCGCTGTGTGAGGGAGCGTGGTGGCTCTTAGAATTTGGCTGAAAACCCCGGGAAGGTGGAGCAGAGTAATAGCCTTTGCCTCTGAACTGCTGAGGCTTAGGTCTTACCGGGTCATCCTTCTTGAGTGTGGGTGCATGGCTGTAATGAGGCTTAGGAGTGTGAGGAGGATGAGCTGGACGATTGAAGTTCTGCGAGGGGCTCCTGTGCTTCCCGTTCCTGTAATCTCTATTTCCGGATAAAGGACTACTGTCTTGGATTCCCGCTCGAAGCCGAGCAAGCGCAAGCTCATGTTCATGTTGAGCTTGTGCCTCATCACTTGCTCTCTTCTTCAGCTTATCTTGGCATTCAACTATCTTCTCATGAGCCCATTCGAAGAGCTTTTGTCTTGGGGAAAAACTGTATCTCTTACCCTAGCAATCATTATGTCCAGGTAGCGCTCCTCATCGAATGTTTTGATGGTTTCCATGTTTGTTTCCTAAACAGTCAATAACGAAGTGCCAAAACAACCACAAAAAAAAAAAAACAAATCTCTACAATACAGTAGTAAAAAAAATGAAAGAACCACACAACACCAAGGAGAGAAAAAAAAAATTCAACACCACAGTTCAAAGTTAAACGTAAAAGTGATCTAAAAACCTCACCATAAAAGTGACTCACAATACAATCAAGTGCAACAGAAGCAAAATGTTGCAAAATAGTGAATGAAACATTGGTAATACAGGATGGCAGTCGTGCCTGCTTAACAGCAATATGTGGCAGTACCTGCGGTTATTGTACAAATGAAAGGAATGAGCAACACAATCAAGTGCAACAGCAACAAAATGTTGCAAAACAGTGCATGAAACACTGGTAATACAGGATGGCAGTCGTGCCTGCTTAACAGCAATATGTGGCAGTACCTGCGGTTATCGTGCAAATGAAAGGAATGAGCAACACAATCAAGTGCAACAGCAACAAAATGTTGCAAAACAGTGCATGAAACACTGGTAATACAGAATGGCAGTCGTGCCTGCTTAACAGCAATACGTGGCAGTACCTGCAGTTATGGTGCAAATGAAAGGAATGAGCAACAACGAATTTTACCGACTAGCACCCAGTGCCTGAGAGTACAAACAAGTACAGTATAGCGGTCGTGCCTGCGTATGAGCGCGTATATGGCAGTACCCACAATTAAAATGTTGTAAGTAATACAAACGAATACAGTATAGCCGTTGTGCCTGCGTATGAGCGCGTATATGGCAGTACCCACAAATAAAATGTCGTAAGTAAAATTCTGGAGTGTTGCCAAAAGGACTCAGATCCTATGCAAAATACACCAACGATCAGCTAACAGCTTACTAGGCAGCCAGATTACACATTTCTACTAGTAATGAGAAAATTTATTTTCAAGTGACAACTCAGACACATGAAAGGCTTAGCCTAGGCTCGATAAATGACACCAAAGTTTTTCTTCCCAATCTATGAGCAGTCAATGCTTGAATATAAAACACAATTATAAGCAAAAATACTTAACATGCTTTCTCCCAATTCCTAAATCCCAAGGAAATATAAACAATTCTCGACAAGTATCACCCTTTAACGGATATTTAAAACACGAATGCTTTAGACTCAATCTTATCACGAGGAAATTTTAAATAACACATCTTCTCGTCATGCAAAATTTCTTATTGCTGCTACCACATAATCTCATGTAGATTTCCTGAAATATTGTTTACCACATGGGAAACAAGAAAATATTAGTTACCATAATTAATATTGAAAATAAAAAAAATTTCTGATCTGCAACGTCTCTAGCGCAAAAATTTTCGTGTGCAGCCTAAGATTCATTCATTTCAATAATCGAGCCAATGGTAATCGGGTTTCATGTGCAATGTTAAAAAGTAAAATAAAAATAAATATATCAAAATCAGTCTGTCTGTTCGGGTCCCTGTTCGGGTGCCAATCTTGTTGGGGTTAGGATGGTTGAGTGTTTGTTAAGATTCTGTTTTACTAAGGGGGCTCAAAGTACTGAGCTCGGTTAAGAGCTCACAAACAGACAGGACAGATATTTGTACTTGAACACCCCATCTGTTTTACGTGGACTCGGTTAAATGAAACTCAGAATTCAACTTCCTTTTAATTTTGGAAATGCAATGACATTAAAAGAATTGAATTAAATTTTTCAAAATAAATTTTACGAAATGCTGCCTCGAATCCCGGAGGTGGTGAGCACGATTTCGTTTCCCGGCACCACGGACGTATGCCAAGACTTTGGCCTCAACTCGCCGATTACCTCTGTCACACAGGCAGAGTAGAATAGAGGAAATTGCAATTGCAGAAACAGAAATGACACACTGCTAATAATAGGAAACTGAAAGCATGAACACACATATAAATGAGTTTCCAATATCATTCTACTGGATGAAAATATATTGGTTATTCACAGCTAACCAGAAATATTTATGCTACCATAATAGCATACAAAGCCATTAATTCTTTACTGGTTCTAAAGAAAAACAATTTATGCACAATAAATGAAGAATAAGCAAGACAAATGCAGTACTGTATGTATTCCTTATATTGTGGGCAACCACAAAAGTTGCAATGCTTATTACTGATCTGCAATTAATATGGTAAAACACTCTATTTATGATAAAGGAACAATCTACGAGATAAATGCAGTATTCATTCTCTTTTGGTTATCAAGAACTGTTTGCAATGAAAAAGAAGGTGCAAAACCACCTTTTGAGGTATTTGCAACTCATAACTCAAAACACTTTATCCCCAACATATGAAGAACTAGCAAGATAAATACAGTATGCATTCATTAAATTGTGGTTAACAAGAAATATTTGCAAAGTCAACAGGGTAAAATTACCTTTTAATTATTTGCAGTTTATAGCATAAAACACTTTAGCTAAATGATTAATTATTTGCAATTTATATAGCAAATAGCTTAATTCACGATTTTTTGACGTAAAACACTTTATTTATGATGATAGAAAGAGGTGAACTGAAATTAGAATTTATTAGGAAAAGGGATAGATTTTTACGGGCTCATAACCAGTCTTCAGAGGATGAGATTTTCGTTTATCACATTCAGTGAAAAGAAACTTCTTAGCAATGTATATTAGCTGTAATTTCCAGGTTAAGGAATTAACTTTGGCAAGTGAGATTCCAGTTAGATAATCTACAAAATTTCGTTTGTATGGGAATGGAATCTGAGAAAAAATTCGTAAGATTTAGCCAGTAACGAATGTAACTAATTCTCGAAAAACCAATTTGCTTGACCCACGAGCTTTACCATACTCTATCCCTTACCTTGTTGTGCCAGATGAATTCCTGTGAAGATGCCACGTAAATAAGGTTTGAAATAAACTTAGACTGCTGAGGCGAGATGTTGCCTCTTGGAAGTTTGGGCGCGAACCGCAGAGGTTTCATTGTCCCTTCTGATGACATCATCTGTAGGATACATTTTTAGAGCAGTAACTGGCTCTGATATCATTTAAGGACTACTTTAGTGGTGGTCCCTGGCAGGCAATTATAGCAGAGATGCAAGGGAGGGACAGTATTTTAGGTGCAACAAGTGGAAGCAAATAAAATAAAACGAGAATAATAATGGAAAGTTAGGTTACTGGTAAACAATTTCTAGAACGTTCTTTGCTCGTAGGAGACGAAATTTAAGTACTCAAATAATAAAGAAGCTACTGATATATATCTAAACAGGCTAATGACATAACAGCAAGGTCAAATTTATAACAAAATTATCAGCAAGAACAATTTTTATAATAAGAAAATTTTAAACAAAACGTATCTGATGAGTTCACTGAAGAGATGGAAAAAAGGGGAGCAGCCTTTATATCGGGACTATACTTCTACAAGTACAAGAAGAGTAAATAAGGTATATTTAAAATTAGCTATAAGCTAAAATATAAATTGCAAATAATCATAATCTGCAAAAGTCAAGAAGTGGGAATTATTTTTTTTGTTAGAAAAATGACAGTTAAGTTACTAAATTAATTAATAAGGCATCTAACAGCTTCTGGTGACTTTGAGCGAAACACTCTGTCACATATTCCAACTAGTCTTACATCAAATTCTGATGTGATTAATGAACCAGAGGACAATGTTATAAATCCTAATAGCATAGTCGAGAGTTCTGATAACTCCATGCATGGTCCCATGATAGTGCCAGAACCAGTACCCCTTCATAGGTCTGGTGGAACTATAAAACCGCCAGAGCGGTTGGATTTATAAAGTAGGTATACAGTATATTCAAAGTTAACTAGTATTATAATTATACCCACTAGAATATTTTGAAAATAGAAGACGATATTTTTTTATGGAAAAAGGAAATGCGAGAGTTGAGGTATAATTATTTATTATTGCCTCTTATTATTTATTCCGATTGCTTTCTTATCAGTATTTATTTCTTATTCGTTTGCATTTATTTGTAATATTAATTGGTTTATGCTTGTTTCCATTAATTCTCTATGATCTACTAAATAAACAAATTAAGTATACATTATAAAGGTTCATAGCTTCTAATCCTAGTGTTTAATTCTCTTACTGTGATATTCAAGTACTTATACTTGATTTGTCTCCTGTTGATGCCCTGATGAATGGCTTGTTTATTTATTCCAACTTCAAGAATAAAACTCAAGTTTTGTTATATATTTTATCTAACCGAGAGCTTAAAATTACAAGACTTAGAACCAAATAGCTTTCTATCTGCAAGAAAGCTCCTGATCCACTCCAACACACTGCCTCCTGTATTAAAGGTCCTTCTACAGTCTAGATAGTTAACATCAACAGGTATCTGCAAATTAACTGCCTTAGTCAGTGCTTCCAAGTACTCCAAGAGAATTTTAGCAGTGCTACGCTTACTTTTAAAACCATGCTGTTTTCCACTGAGGATATCATTTGGCTCCAAATGTTTTATCAACTTATTTCTAATTATGGTCTCACATGTTTTACATATCATATATGTTAAGGATACAGGTCGGTAGTTGAGAGGATCCAGCTTATTGCTTTTTATAAAGATAGGACAAATCTTTGCAATCTTCCATACGTTGGGCAATATCCCTGCTTCTAAGAAGTCTTTTATTATCATCGTTATTGGAACTGCCAACTCAATATGGCATTCATTCAAAAACTTTGGGTGGATTCCATCAAGTCCCATTGACTTGTTAACATTTGTCTTATTAAGTAGCCTTGAAACAGTATCAAAATCAACTTCCATGTTTTCCAAGGTAGATCCATCATACCTATCACCAAAATCTGGTATGTTCAAATCTGATTCGTTAACAAAGACACTTTGAAATACTTGATTTAATTCATTAGCCATTTCAACATCATTGTCTGTCATCAACCCATTCCTTTTCTTTACAATCAACACATCTTCCTTTAGTCCTGCTTCTGATGAAGCTCTAAAATTGCTTGGGATTACATTCAGTGTCCTTAGAAAGTTTCTTTTCAAAAGTAATCTTGGCCAGTTTTACCATAGCATTTGCTTTATTCATTTCTTGTCTATATCTTTCCTCTCTGAAAGGAATTTTTCTTGCTCTAAGCCTTTTCCATGCTCTTTCTTTTACAAAAATTTGATTCCTCACCTCCTTTTTCATCCACTTTGCTTTGGCCTTTTCAACAACTACCTCTCTTTTTGGAACAAATTTCTCAATTAACTCTGAGCATATTTTAACAAAACTATCATATTTCTCTAATACAATCTTACCAGCAAAGATTTGATCCCAGTCAATAAATGCTCACTCTCTCTTAATCTCATTATAATTACCTTTATGTAAACAATATTTATATTTTATATCACTATTATCACAGTCTTCACCATCATCAATAAGAATATCAAATACAATTGTGGAGTGATAACTATTACCCAAGGGAGAATAAAATCAAACATTTTCAATATCAAATAAATTTCTTGTAAATACTAAGTCTAGACAAGATTCATTATCACAGCCAACATTGTGGGTAGGATCTAAGATATGCTGATACAAAAAGGAATCATTAATTGCATCCAAAAATTTTCTGGCATCAACATGATATCCATCACCATCAACTGAATTATTTTCCCAAATTACTTCACTAAAGTTAAAGTCTCTAGATAGTAATACCTGAGTACTATTATCATATCTCTCACTTAATCTAATGAGATAATTTAGTAGTAAATTCTTTTCCCTTTTTTAGCTTGGTGCTCTTTGTTATATTTTCTTACCTGTTCAAGATAAGTAGATGAATGTTAAGCTCTATGAAGCTCTACAATTGTGTATGGCATGTAGTCATTATAATACATATTCCATTCTCGACTCTAATGTTATAGAGATGATGTGGGGTGGATATGTATACACAACTATACTGTAACTGCTTATATTTCGTTATGCCATTTGTAGAAGAGCATAAATTCTAAAACTAAACAAAATATATAAATGACGTGAGAACAGTCAATAATACTGGATAATACTGAAACATTTAACAAAAGGACCAAAACCCTTATATGAAGGATTGAAACATACTATTTGTGGTTGTCAAACCTAAATAATAGAAAACACTTTCTGAGTGTACAATATAATACTTAACACTAGTTACAGGGGTATCTAAGATTCAGTACTGCCTTCCCCCTTAGAATAGCTTTGAGTACATTTATAGGTATATGCAAAATATATCTTGTCTTAATATCTATAGTATCATAATATCATGCATCTTTGCAAATCTAATTTCCTAGGAGCTATTCCCCTGGTTGCCCTATCAGGAAGTACCCTGCATGCAATTGGACTCTTGGATAAGGCACTGTAATTGCATCTGCTGAGAATGAAACCTCTGAGTTGGTTGCTGGTTCCACTGCATTTCTGGGATGAAGAGTTTGTTCAGTATTAAATTGATTTGCTGAGAGGTGGTGCCTATTGTCAGACCAAGAAGGCATTAGCTGATCAATGTGTCTTTTCATTACATTTCCATTTACTCGAACATCATAATGCATATTCCCAAGCTTTCATGTAATTTCCCCAGGTATGTACTTGTTTGGTGTTGTGTATGATCGTACAAGTACTGGAGATGAAGGTTGAAAGTGTCGTATCTCCTTTTGGTGTTGTAATTGTGTCCAGCCTTTGTTCTGCTGATCACTAAGAAAATCAGGCAACATCAGATCTAATTTAGTCCTAATCCTCTTCCCTATCAACAAAACTGATGATGCAGTACTTGTAGTTACACGCTAGTAGGAACAGTAGCATGCGAGGCTTGTCGATATTTCATATTATGCTTAAATGTCTGGACAAATTTTTCAGCCTCCCCATTTGTGGCAGGATGATATGGTGCAGAAAAGATGTGTAGAATGCCATCTACATCCAAAAAATCTTTGAATTTCTGAGAAGAAAACTGAGGACCATTATCAGATATAATGCGCTCTGGCAGACCATGGGTTGCAAAAAGCAGCATTAGTGCTTTGATAGTGTAAAGTGAGGTAGTTGACTGCATTAGAAGGAGCTCTGGCCATTTACTGTAAACATCGACAACAATTAATAAGAATATCCAAGAATTGAGCCAGCAAAATCAATAATGTAGCCATTGCCAAGTATGTCTAGGATATCCCCAGGGGTGCAAACATGCTGGTTTGAGATATTTTTGATTGATGGAACAAGTCATACATATCCGAACAGACATGTCAATGTCCTTGTCCATTCCCAGCCACCACATGTAACTTCTAGCTATTGCTTTAGATCTTACAATGCATTGGTAATTCTCATGTAGATCAGTGAGTACCTGTTTCCTAAGCTGCTTAGGAACAACAACTCTGGCCCCACGTAATATACAATCTTGTTCCACACTAAGTCCAGACCATCCTGCCACATATCATTTACATTCTTCCTGAATCATTGTTGAACTTCGACCAGTAAGTAAATGCTGAAGTATCTTTGACAATATTAGATCCTGTTTTGTGCTTTTAGCTATATGTTTAGCTGTGATAGGTAAGTTGTAGCTATCTAACAACAAAATACTGACATCATGATCTGTAGAAAGCTTGTTTACGGGTAAGCGGGATAGTGCGTCTGCATTTTCTATCTTGATAGTCGACTTGTACTCTAATGTATAATTATAAGCTGCCAAAATGATAGCCCACCTTTGTAGTCGTGCAGTGACTAGAGTAGGTAAACCTGCCTTTGGACCTAAAATGGTTAATAATGGTTTGTGGTCAGTGACTAACTTAAATTCCTTCCTACCGTAGAGGTATTTGTGGAATTTCTTTACAGCATACACTAGTGCAAGGCCCTCCTTTTCAATTTGTGAATAGTTTCTTTCTGCTTTATTCAACAATCTAGATGCATAAGCAATTAGCCTTTCTGTGCCGTTGGGCATTACATGAGCTAAAATTGCACCTAAGCCTACCTGTGAGGTATCACACACTAGTTTTACCGGCAAGTCCATTCTGAAATGCGTCAAGAACTTTGGAGAAGTTATTTCTGCTTTTATCTTCTCAAAAGACTGCTGACAGTCCACTGACCAGTGCCATGCTAATTCTTTGTTTAACAGTTGATAGAATGGTTCTGCTAGGGTAGCTAAGTCTTTTATGAACATTCTGTAAAATGTCACAAGTCCTAAAAATGACTGTAGCTCCTTGACATTTTCAGGTACTTTTTCTGACTGTACTGCCCTGACTCTGTCATCTGTCTTGTGAATACCCTGGTCATTTATTTTGAACCCTAAATATTAAATTGCCGAAACTTTAAAATGACTTTTGCTCTTTTTTATTTTCAATACTGCTACTAGTCGTTCTTGATGCTCTCTCTCGTCCTTTCCTGCTACTAATATGTCATCAACGAAACAAAATACTCTGGGCAGTCCATTGAATATCTTATCCATGGCTTGCTGCCATATTGTGGGACTGCTGGCTACTCCATATTGTAGTCTTTTGGTAAGAAATAACCCTATATGAGTATTTATTGTACAGTATTTTTGTGACTTGTCATCCATGACTAACTGCTGAAAGGTATGTTTTAGGTAAATTTTTGAGAATACCTTATATTCTCCTAGGGCTGCAAATATGTTTGTAGGGCTGGGTAAAGGGTATTGGGCTATTTGTAACTGTGGGTTTAGTGTTACCTTATTATCTCCACACAACCAGACGCCTTCATCTTGTTTTGCTACTGGAACTAAAGGGGTTTCCCAGTCTGAAATCATTACTCTCTCCCATCTGCCTTCTGCTTCTAACCTTTTAATTTCCTGTTCAGCTGAGGCCTTTACAGCAAATGGAATAGGTCTAGGAGTAAAAAACTTGGGTGTTGCATTAGATTTCAGAACTAAGGTTGCCCTTGTGTTTTTACTGTGCCATGTCCTTCAGTAAAAATCTCCTTAAATCCTGAAAACACATCACTCACAGGGGTAACAGTTTTATGTTCTACTTTCAGAACCTTCAAAATTTTCGACCAGTTTAACTGAATATGTTTCAACTAATCTAAACCCATTATTGTCTGACCTTGGCCTTTCACAATGGCTAAGGGCAGATCCTGTGCTGTCTGCTGATTATGCTGAACATATACATTGGCTGAACCTACTACCTTGATGTTGTGTGCATTGTAATCCCACAGAACTTTATTGAAGCTTCTATGGACAATTTAGGTATTTTGCGTGCCACCTGTTCTGACATCACAGAAACGTCTGTTGCTGTGTCAACTTGCATGTCAACCGGCATACAGTTTATGTTTACAATAATCATTAACCTCTTGTCTTTGCCACTTATAGAGTTAATTTTAAAAGCAAATTCTGGTTTACTACTATCTAATTGCTCTGCTGGCTTGTCTAACTGACCATTCAGTTGTGTTTCAGGTTTAATTGTGGTATAATTAATGTGTTTCTCTGTTTTGCAGAGCCTACACATTTTACTGATATGACCCCTACTTTCACAGCTGTTACATTTCTTGTCAGTTGCTGGACACTTTGTCCTGTCAATGGGATAATGACCTACCTTACCACACCTGAAACATGGTTTTGAATTTGTGGATTGCTTATCCTCAGGTTTCCTTTGAGCTGTCGTGTTTTTACCTTATTGCCATTGCCGTTTACCATAGTGGGAGGACACTTTATTAACCTGAGAATTATTTTCTGAACCCTCAATGCCTTGAGCTTGAGAATTTGCTGCTTCCAGAATCCTAGCTGTGTCTAAAACCTTACCTAATGTTAGGTTTTCTCCTGAGGCAATTTTTTTCCAAGTTCATGTGAATTACATTTGGCTATAACCTGATCTATTAAGACATCCTCCTTGTTATGGAACTCACAAGTAGAAGCTAACTCTTTCAACTTGGTAACAAAAACAAGAACTTGCATTGTGGATGCACCGGCTAATTCTAAATCTCTCATATCTAATATTAATTTTAAGAGCAATATAGGCAGTTAAGCAATCAATTGTTTGTTGAAGGGTGCTACCTGCAGGTGTGAGGGTTTTATACACCTCCTGTACCTCTAGACCTGCTACATGGAGTAGTAGGGCATGCTGCTGTTCATCTTTGGTGATTCCTATGGCCTTCAGGTTGATGTCAAACAAATCTATTCACTTATTCCACCTCTGTGCAATAGTGGAAGGTTCCTCTTGTATGGAAAATGCTCTGGGCACAGGTAGATCTAGCACCATGATTGTAGTTAACTGTTGTGGGCTGGTTACACACTCCTGCCAAAACTTAATTGTTGCCAAATGTGCTGCCTTCTTTGCCTGGTGTCGTTACCACTCGTCGCCACTGTTATATTTCTTACCTGTTCAAGATAAGTTGATGCTTGTAAAGCTCTCTGAAGCGCTATTATTGTATATGATGTGTAATCTTTATAATACATATCCCATTCTCGTCGCCATTGTTATATTTCCTACCTGTCCAAGATAAGTAGATGGTTGTAAAGCTTTATGAAGCTCTATAATTGTGAATGATGTGTGGTCATTATAATACATATCCCATTCTCGTCGTTAATATTATAGAGATGATGTGAGGTGGATATGTATACACAACTATTATGTAACTGCTTTTATTTCGTTTTGCCATTTGTAGAAGAGTATAAATTCTAAAACTAATCAAAATATATAAATGACATGAGAACAGTCAATAATACTGGATAATACTGAAACATTTAATAAAAGAATCAAAACCCTTATATGAAGGATCGAAACATACTATTTGTGGTTGTCCAACTTAAATAATAGAAAACACTTTCTGAGTGTACAATATAATACTTAACACTTGTTAAAGGGGTATCTAAGACACAACAGTCTTTAAACAGCACCAGCTAGAATACTCTTATTCCTGAGTTTTATTTCACACCATATAGCTTCCTGATGTAAATGATCTGTTAGATATCTTAATTCATTTGCCGACGAGTGCAAAGATCCCCGAACTAAAATCACTACACCTCACAGGGTGCATTTTGCAAATTTGTCTTTCCGAAACACTTCATAATTTTCTATTTAAAAAAATTCACCAGTACTAATATCTCCATTCAGCTTAGTTTCTGTTAAGCACACTAATGAGGCTTATATATATCCAAAATATTTTCAAATTCACTCAATTTATTACATATACCATGTACATTAGCATATAAGCAATTCACAACTGGCTGGCCGATATTTTCCTGAGAGGTCTTTGCAGTCCCGGAGATTACTGAAAAATTATACTTTTAACTTTAACCACATCAGATCCCTTGATTATCCATTTCATATCTCTTATACCATTGCCAAGTAGTTCCTGATTTCTCTTTTTCATTTCTTCAACTAGTAATTTTTTTTTTCTCATGATCACTTTTACTCCTATCACTAAATATTTTAATGTTTTTTTACATCTTCATCTGTTGACTTGCTAAGTTTCTTTGCTGATTTTCTCATTTTCAAACATTACTGTCATCAGTCTTGAGTTAGGCCTATTATCTTCGTTTCTCATATTTTGCTTACCTATCCTTATAGCATTGATTATTTTGACCTGTTCCAAGTCAATACCTAAATCATTTACTAGCAAGGTTTCAATCTTCCCAATATCCCCCTGCTTTCTAACATCCTTATCACCATTTCTTGACTCGACAATACCAGTGAACATCACATTCTTAATTCTTACTTCTCTATCCTTAATATTAGCCCATTCTCTTTGACCTTTCGTTTCAATGTTGTCATCCAAACACCTAGTAACTTCATCAGATACTGAATTCTCAATCACAGATTCTTACTGATCAGCTCTTTCCTCTAGTTTTTCAATCCTCCTTGTATTTTCATCAACTTTTTCTCTAATGGGGCCTATTTGTTTCAAGATCTCCTTAGACACAACTTTGGAGTGATTGAAATCACAATAGTGCAACATGTTGCTGATTTGATTAACTAACCTACTAAAGATTTGATAAATATCAGTGGACATACCTTCACATCTTGCATCGTACCAGTAATTACAGTAGTCACAGCACAAACCATCACTGTTTTAACCTCTGTTCGTTAGCAACGTATCATAGTGACCACAAACATCCCTGGTCCTACCACCTGAAGCACCATTATCAACAACAGAGTCCAGCGCCAGTTTCCCAGCCTCATCTTTTGTGGCTTTTTTCTTCTGTTCCCATTTATTATTATCCTTGTCTTTCTTTCCAGATGTTGACGTCATTCTTATCTTCACTTATTCTCCCAACTAATCCAAATTAGGCAAGATTTGTGGTAGACAACTCCAATAATAACAGGAGTGGTACAAGACACGTCCAAACACCGCAACCTCTGACCGATTTGTTTTAAGCTGAAACATTAAACATGAGGTAAAATGGTAGATGGGGACAGGAGAGTAGTAAACACAAATAGTGTATTATCATTAACTCTGTTTGCTGGGTCTTTGTTTTAAGTTACATTTCACGTTTATTTCATTCTTATAATTATGAGTAAATTGTAAAAACTTTCTTTGAGATACGTTGCTTTACAGTAATATAAAAATGAATGTTATATAACATGTTGCACTATGTACTAGTTATCTCTGGTCTTCATTTCTGAGTTCTCTATTTTTTTCCTATCCATCTCTCATTCCCCTTCTATCTTTGAGACTTTTTTTTTATTACTTAATGTTTAATGCAAATATTTTTTTTATTCTTTTATTTCTTTATATATGATTACCTATCATTGTATTGCATTATTATTATTATTATTATTATTATTATTATTATTATTATTATTATTATTTAACCACCTATATTTTGTGACTGCATGAAAATCATTAATAATCCTGGTCCCTTTCACAGTTGTAAAGCTCTGTCATCATAAGTCGAGCATGCTGTAAGTTGGAGACCTCTCTCTCTCTCTCTCTCTCTCTCTCTCTCTCTCTCTCTCTCTCTCTCTCTCTCTCTCTCTCTCTCTCTCTCTCTCTCTCTCTATCTCTCTCTCTCTCTCTCTCTCTCTCTCTCTCTCTCTCTCTCTCTCTCTCTCTCTCTCTCTCTCTGTGATTACCTAATTGTGATTACGGGAAAGAGCCCAAAGCTCTCGTATCTTCCCTTCTCCTGATCGGTTCCATTTTGTACTTACTGATACTTACCACACCTGTCCTTAAAACTAGGGATTGAGTTAGCATTAACTACCTCCTCGCTTAGCGAATTTCAATTATCAACTACTCTTACACTAAAAAAGTACTTCCTTACATCCTGCAAAGAAGTTTTCTTATGAAGCTTCAGACTATGACCTCTAGTTCTAGTGCCAGCCATATCAAAATATCGATCTCTATCCACTATATCATAACCATGAAGGAATTTAAAGACTGTCACCATATCACCCCCTCAATCTTCTAATTCCCTTAGCCTTTCATCATAATTGAGATTGCATATTTTGGCACCAGTTTCGTGGCATGTCTTTGAACTTTTTCAAGCTTAGCTACCTGCTTTTTCAAGTGCGGATTCCAAAAGGGGGCTGGATATTCAAGTTTTGGCCTCACATATTTTGAACTTAAATAGTTCTGTTCAGGACAGTTCGATGTTAAGTCTTCCCTCAGTTACGGTTCTTTTTCTATGACTACAGCTACACTGAATATTCTTGGATATTCATCACACATTTTTTATCATCCCCTCACATCTGACAAGTCATTACACTCTCCATCTGTGTTTCTCTTTATGTATTCTTCGTGCCCAGGCCCAATGAGGGCTGCTTTATTTTATTTATTTTTTTGGCCCGTCCTGGCGTCAGTCGTAAAAAAGAAAGATAGGTTACATAAATATTCTTGAACGTTTCCCTGTCCATGTGCCTGAAGGCTACTCTTATATTTGCTATGAAAGCTATGCTGCCCTTACTATGCCGTTTATATGCATTTCTGGAGACAAATCTGCCAGCATGTTTACTCCTAGATCTCTCTCATTCTCTGTCTCTTGAAGTTGTACTCCTGCCACTGTGTAGTCAAGCTCCGGCCTTCTTGCAAGCTTGAAAAAGTTCAAAGACATGCCACGAAACTGGTGCCAGAAATACGCAATCTCGGTTATGATGAGAGGCTGAGGGAATTAGACTTGCCATCACTCGAAGCTAGAAGAGTAAGGGGGGATATGGTGACAGTCTTTAAATTCCTTCATGGTTATGATAGAGTGGATAGGGATCGATATTTCGATATGGCTGGCTCTAGAACTAGAGGTCATAGTTTGAAGCTTCGTAAGAAAACTTCTTTGCAGGATGTAAGGAAATACTTTTTCAGTGTAAGAGTAGTTGATAATTGGAATTCGCTAAGCGAGGAGGTAGTTAATGCTATCTCAATCCATAGTTTTAAGGACAGGTACGATAAGTATCACTAAGTCTAAAATGGAACCGATCAGGAGACGGGAAGATACGAGCTTTGGGCTCTTTCCCGTAAACACAATTAGGTAATCACCATTAGGTAATCATTACCTAAAATTTTGAAGTATTGAGTTTCATTAGCCACTTTTTTGACCACTCATGCAGACAATTTAGATCTTCCTGAAGGTCTCTACCATAGTTCTCATTTCTTACTTTCTTTGCAATCTTTGCATCATCTGCAAACATATTCATGAATGAATTTACAGACTCTGGTAGGTCATTTACATATAAAAGGAACAATAGTGGCCCTAAAACTGAACTCTTTGCTACTCCACTACTAACTCTTCTCCATTCAGACACTGAGTGTCTAACTCCGACCCTCTATTCCTTTCCTTCTAAGTAAGTTTTTATCCATTCCAAGACGTTTCCACCTATTCTAGCCATTGCTTGCAGCTTCTTAATAAGTCTCCCACTTGGGACAGTGTCAAATGCTTTCTGGAAGTCTAGGAATATGCAATGTAGCCAGCCCTCTCTTTCCTATAAGATTCGGGTTACCTCATCATAAAATTCTAATTAGTTTGTTACTGTTGATCTACCTTCTCTGAAGCCATTTTGTCTCACTGACAAAAAGTTGAAAGATTCCAAACGAAGAGAGATATGTTTCCTTAGTAGTTTCTCCATAACTTTCCAAACTATACTGGTCAAGGAAACAGGTCTACTGTTAAAAGCCATATCCCTCCTTCCCTTTTTGAAGATAGGTATTACGTTCACTTGTTTCCAGCATCTTGGAATCTTCCCTGACTCCAGTGACTTTTTAAATATGATACTTAGTGCCACTGATATTAAGTCTGCATATTTTTTAAGTAAATGAGGGGATATATCACCCGGACAAGTAGCTTTATGGACATCTAACTCCATCAGCGCTTTGCATACCCATGTGGCTGAAAGGATGATGTTCTCTAATACCGGTTCATGTGCTTCTATCTCTACAATTTGAGGGGGTGGGGTATTTTCTACTGCAAATACTGACTGAAACTCCTTGTTCAATTCTTTGCAGATCTCTTCATCCGTCTCAGTGATGCTTCCATCCACTCTCTTGTTATAAACCTGTTCTTTTACCTTCAGTTTTCCTCTAATAAAGCTTGGGGTTTTCTTTAGCCTTCTTGGTGATGTTCCTTTCATAGTATCTCTCTACTTCTCTTCTTTTACTTCGGTAATCAATTCTTGCTCTTTTGTAAGTTTGCCAGGCATTTATGTTTTTTCTCCTCCTATGCCTTTTCCAGCATTTGTCTCTCCAATCCATAGCTCTTTTGCACTCATTAGTGAATCATTTATCTCTGGCATGAATTACACCTACTCTTGTGACAGGCATGCAGCAGTCTACTATCTTTCCATATTTCTCACAAAAGATGTCGTACATTTCTTGTACAGATTTGCTTTAAAATAAGGTCTTCCAGTCAATAACTGCAAAAAGCTCATTCATTTTGATGTAATTTCCTTTTGGATAGCTCTTCCTCATGTCCTCAGCGCCTCTACTCTCAGGCAGAACGTCCTCAATGATATACTCCATCAACAACACACAGTGGTCACTCCTACCAATTGGTGGTTCATACTCAATTTTTCAATATCCAATACGTTTTCTGTGAATACTAGATCAAGTAGTGATGGCTCATCCCCACCCCTGGCCCTCGTTAGTTCCAGTATATGTTTTTGTCGGAAATTTCCTTGTACGCAGTCTAGGAATCTTGCCCCAATCTAGGAATCTCGCTTTTCTGTAGCTCAAGCTTCCGCTCTCATTTGTTCTGATGGTTCCATAGCTTGCTCTCCCACTTACAAAGCCACTCTCTTTGGCTCTCATTTTTCTGCAAAATCTTCTATCAACGATTCCAGCTCACCTGTTCCTCAGTCATTACCCCTCTCTAACCCTATGCCCTCCTTTATCCTTTCTTCACGCAAAGTTCATAAGGTTCTTCGCTCGCTAGAGACGAACAAGAAATCTGGTCCCGATGGTATCCCTGTTAGATTCCTTAAGGAGTATGCTGATGAACTAGCTCCCGTACTTTGCCGACTTTTTTGCCTCATTCTGTCAACCAGTATCTTTCCTTCATCTTGGAAGCATGCTCTATTTCAACATGTTCCTAGAAAGGGTGACCACTCTATTCCTTCTAACTACCGACCTATTGCCCTAACGTACTCTATTGCTAAAGTTTTTGAAACTTTGCTCAATTCTCACTTCTTGAAACGCCTTGAATCTAACTCACTTATCTCCAATCTCCAGTACGGCTTCCGCAAGGCAAGATCCATTAGTAATCTCCTGTCCTACCTTACTCATGTATTATCATCTTCTTTGAGGAACTATGGGGAATCCTTTGTCGTCGCCCTTGATATCTCTAAGACTTTCTACAGAGTCTGGCACAAGGCTCTGTTGGCCAAACTCCCTGCCTATGGCTTTACCCCTTCTTTCTGTTCTCTGATTTCCAGATTTCTTTCTGACTGTTTTATATCTGTAGTTGTTGATGGCACAACATCTAGCCCTTTCTCTTTTACCAGTGGTGTCTGCAGGGCTCTGTTCTTTCACCAACTCTGTTCCTTCTCTTCATCAATGATCTTCTACAATCCCCATCTTCCTCTCTTCTTCATGCCTTTGCTGATGATTCTACCCTTCACTTTTCCTCTGCCTTTTCTTCTCAACCTTCATCTGCTACTCGTAAGCAATCTCGTATCACTCTCTCTTCTACTCTTAACTCCAAGTTGCAGAGAGTATCTGAGTGGGGCACTCAAAATTTAGTTAAATTCAATGCCTCCAAGACACAGTTTAAGGCTATCTCTTTATCTTCTTCTCCTCCTGATAACCCTATTATCTTCGAAACTAACGAAATTTACCCTCTTAACTCCATCAACATATTAGGAATCCATACTGCCTCTAACTTGTCTTGGAGGAATCACATAAACCAAATTTCTAAATCTTCATCCAAATTTTTGTTTTGTTTTGTTTTCGTCATTGCTTTTCCTCTTTGCAATGACTTAAAATTTACAAAGATCTTATCCGTCCCTGCTTAGAATACTGCTCACACATCTAGGGTGCTTCTTCCTTTACTTATCTTCTTGATAGGTTGAATCTAAGGCAGTCAGACCCATTAATGATCCTTCTCTTACTTCTAACCTGGATTCTCTCTCTTTTCGCCGTAAGGTATCTTCTCTTTCGCTTTTCTATCACTACTATTTCCATCGCTGCTCTGATGAGTTGGCGAGATGCATCCCTCCCCCACTGCCGAGGCCGCGTAACAACGCCAAGCGGCCTCATCTCACAGGTACTGTGTGGAGTTTTGTAGCTCGCAGATTGGTCAGTGCAGCGATTGCTTCTTCCCATCTACCTCCAGACTCTGGAACTCTCTTCCTCCTTCTGTCTTTCGTAATTCTTATGACCTTCCATCCTTCAAAAAGCAGATCTATCGTCATCTCAGAGCCTAGTCATCTTTATCTCTGGGTCCTTTGTACTTTGACTGTTTTTTCTGTCTGTCGTTTTCCTTTGCGTGACATTGCCTCATCTCTGCCTTGTCCTTAAGCTTTTTCTTTTCCTTCGTCTTGGTATTTTCTCGTGCCTGGGTCTTTATTGATGAGGGTAGTTTTTGCCTGTCCCGGTTTCACACTCATAAAAAAAAAAAAGAGTCCTCACCACTGTGTGAGTCAAGATTTATCCAAGCTATCTCTTTATGATTAAAATCTACCATATTCAAGATCATGCATTTTCTCTCCCTTGACATGTTAATAACTGTGTGTGTGTGTGTTTGAATGTGTGTGTGTGTAATTACCCTATTGTGCTTACAGGAAGAGCCACATGCTCGTGACCCCCCGTTTCCTTGTCGGTTCCATTTTTGTACTCAGTGATACTTATCATACATGTCCTAAAATAATGGATTGCGTTAGTATTAACTACTTCCTCGGTTAGTGAATTACAATCATCAACTACTCTTACACAATAAAAGTACTTGCTTACACCCTGCAAAGATGTTTCCTTAGGAAGCTTCAAATTATGACCTCTAGTTATAGAGCCAGCCATATCAAAATATCGATCCCTATCCACTCTTGTCATAACCACGAAGAACTTTCAAAACTGTCACCATATTCCCCCTCATTCTTCTAGCATCGAGTGAGCGAAGGTCTAATTCCCTCAGCCTCTGTTCATAATTGAGATTGCGTATTTTCGTTGTATGTCTTTGAAATTTTTCCAGCTTAACTATGTGCTTTTTCATGTGTTGTTTATAAAAGGGGGCTGAATATTAAAGCTTTAGCCTTACATGGGTTACGTGAATATTTCTGAATATTTCCTTGTCCATGTGCCTGAAGGCTACACTAACATTTGATAAAAAAGCATATGATACCCTTACTATTCCATTAGCATGCATTTCCGGAGATAAATATGCCAGTATGTTTACTCCAAGATCTCTCTCATTCTCTCTCTCTTGAAGTTTTGTTCCAGCAATTGAGTATTCAAGCTTGGGCCTTCTCCCACTTGCACCAATCCTCATTACCTTACATTTAGAATTATTGCATCATACGCAAACATACTCATGAATGTATTTACAGACTCTGGTAGGTCATTCATATATGCAAGGAACAAAAGTGGCCTTAAAACTGAACTCTTTTGAACTCCACTACTAACTCTTCTCCATTCCGACACTGAGTGTCTTACCCTAACCCTCTGTTCCCCTCCTTCTAAGTAAGTTTTTATTCATTCCAAGACACATCCACCTATTCTCGCCACTGCTTGCAGCATCTCAATAAGCCCCCCGTGTGGGACCATATTAAATTCCTTCTGGAAGTCTAGGAATATGCAATCTCCCTGTAAGATTAAGCTTACCTCATCACGAATTTCTAGCAAGTTGTTACTGTTGATCTACCTTCTCTGAAGCCATGTTGTCTCAATGACAAAATGTTGAGGGATTACAAGTGAAGAGAAATGTATTTTTTTTAAGTAGTTTCTCCATAACTTTGCAAACTATGCTGCTCAAGGAAACAGGTTTCTAGTTTAGAGCTGCATCCTTCCTTCCCTTTTTGAAGATAGATACCATGTTCGCTTGTATCCATCATCTTGGAATCTCCCCTAATTCCAGCGACTTTTCATATATGATACATTGTGCCTTCCATATTGACTTAGTATATTTCTTAACTATATAAGGGAATATATCATCAGGACCTGTAGCTTTACCTCTGTGGCATTTATACTTTTTCTCCTATACCTTCTCCAGCATTAGTCTCTCCACTCCTTAGCTCTCTTACACTCATTATTGAACCATTTCTCTCTGGCATGAATAACTCCTATTTTAGTGGAAGGTATGCAACAATCTACTATCTTCCCATATTCCTCACAAAGTATTTCGTTCATTTTTGAACAGAATCGTTGTTAAATATGGTCCTCCAGTCATTAAATGCAAAGAGCTCATTAATTTTGATATAATCTCCTTTCGGATAGTTACTCTCAGGTCCTCAGTGCCTCTACTTTCAGGCAGAACATCTTCGATGATATACCTCGTTAACAACACACGGTGGTCACTCTTTTCAATTAGTGGTTCATACTCAATTCTTTTAATATATAATACATTATCTGTGAATACTAGATCATGCAGATATGGTTCATCCTCACCCGTGACCCTCATTTGCTCCAGTACATGTTGGTGTAGGAAATTTCCTTTTACACAATCTAGAAATCTTGCCCCGAATTATTCTTCCCCACTGTGTAGGTCAACATTTCTCATTCTATGAATAAAATCTTCCATAATCAAAATCCTACATTTTATCTCCCGTGTAATATTACCAACTGAGATTATGACTTCAACAGTTCCTATATGACTTTCCTCATAAACTACTAGCCTATGTTGGCTCCTTGTTGGGCAATATACAACAGTTATTATGATGCAAAGAACAAGAAATTTCTTGAACTCACTATCTACAGCAAACTTTATATCTTCAACCTGAAATCTTTCACTTATGAGCAGTACTATCCCCCCACCAGTCCTCTCAGATCTTTTAACCCTTAATGTTCTGAAGCTCTTGGGAAAATCTTTGACACTGTTTATGTCCTGGCATAACTCAGTTTCTGTAGCCACTACTATATCTGCCTTACTATTGTGAATCTTATCCTTTAAAATCACTTCCTTACCAGCTATTCCATTAGCATTTGTGCAAAGCAAAATTAATGAGGCCGGATCCTCTGATCTTCTTTCATTATCTTCATTATTTCCCCTTTCTCAGGAAGAACTCTGAAACAAAAGTGTTTCTTCTCTTCTTCATTTCTTTCCTCATTTAACCTCCTAGCCTCTTGCAACAATATATTTTTTTATATTTTCCATCTCTTCCTTTGTTCTGTATGGTCTAATGAACACTGTTTTGAATTCATGAAGGTCTTTTCGCTTTTTTCCTCATCAGTATTTTTCTACCTGTGGCTACTCTTTCAAATTTTACTTTTGTTGCTCTCTCCTTGCCTTCCCTAGAATATTTTCCCAGTTGGCGAATGTTTACAATATTCTCCTGACCACACACTACTCCAAGCTTCCTTTTCAGGTCTACAACCCTAGCATTATTTTCTTCAAGTCTCCCCAGCAATGTTGGCTCTTGGGATTTGCTTATGCCTAAGATTACCACTGTTTTCTCTTTATCAAGTGGCTGTTTAATCAGTGGATTAGCCCTCTCCATCAAAACTTCTTTCATTTTTTCTATTACTGTTGCTTTATAGTCAACTGTCTGTACGTTTTCTAGTGCCACCACCCTCACGGCCTCTTTTACTGCCACATTTCCCTTTAGTGCACCCACAAAGGAAGTTTTCATGGCATAATGTTCCATATTCAGCTCCTGAAACTCTTAACTAAACTGTTTGATGTTTTCCTTTATCTGGACATTCCAACTGCAATCTCATCTCTCTCAGAAGAGAGGAGTGAACTACCATTTATTTCATTCTGGTTGTCATTCAACTGTTTGTTGTTATATTCTTGTATAGAAATTCTGGTTTCTAGTTCAGTCTTTTCCCTTTCAGCTTCTTTATTTGCTTTTCTAGTTCTTTTTTTTTCTTGCCCTTGTGACCCATTTGCTTCCTCCAAAGATCTTATTTCCTCTCTAAGTGTTTCATTCTCTTTCATTTCTCTTTCCATATTCCTAATTTTATCATCCTGGTTTATTACAAGTCTCTCAAGGTCCTTGATTTTTTGTTTCTGCTTTCTAAGAGCCACTCCTCCTCCTACATCCCAGGGAATTTCTATTTCTTCATAAGAGTACTAATTTAATTACTCATATCATCACTTTTCTAGTAACACACATGCTAACTTAGAATTTGACAAAGCCCACATGAATGAAAACTCGAATATGCAAGCGAGGAGACATCCATCAGTTTCTGCTATGGTTTCTTCTTAATAATAATAATAATAATAATAATAATAATAATAATAATAATAATGATGATAATAATGATAATAATAATAATAATAATAATAATAATAATAATAATAATAATAATAATAATAATAATAATAATAATAATAATAATAATAATAATAATAATAATAATAATAATAATAATAATAATAATAATAATAATGAAAGGATTCTTTCTGTGCACCCTTCATTAAGTCGATTCATACTTTATGAAGCAGAACACTTGAGGTTTGCCTAAGAGTCATTGTTGCCAACTGTAGGGACATGCCCCTAAACCTATGGATGCCTTTTGGAAATAGCTACAAAAATGCTATGACTTGGACTCTACCTAGAAATTCAAATTTTCTTTATTAATGACTTGAATTAGAGTATTTATTTAAAAATTCACCAGTTTCCCTCACTTATTTGTTACAACAGTTATAAATATTACCATGGATTCAAACATTAATTCACTTCAAAGACGAAGAAACGCTGGAAACCGGGACTAGATAAGCCCCCCACGTGGGACCATATCAAATTCCTTCTGGGAGTCTAGGAATATGCAATCTCCCCAGCCTTCTCTTTCCTGTAAGACTCAGCTTACCTCATTATAAATTTCTAGTAAGTTTGTTACTGTTGATCTACCTTCTCTGAAGCCATGTTGTCTCACTGACAAAATGTTGAGGGATTACAAGTGAAGAGAGATGTATTTTTTTTTTAGTAGTTTCTCCATAACTTTGCAAACTATGCTGGTCAAGGAAACAGATTTCTAGTTTAGAGCTGCATCCTTTCTTCCCTTTTTGAAGATAGATGCCATGTTCACTTGTTTCCACCATCTTGGAATCTCTCCTAATTCCAGCGACTTTTCATATATGATACATTGTGCCTTCCATATTGACTTAGCACATTTCTTAAGTATATAAGGGGATATATAATCAGGACCTGTGGCTTTACCTCTGTGGCATTTATGCTTTTTCTCCTATACCTTCTCCAGCATTAGTCTCTCCACTCCTTAGCTCTCTTACACTCAGTATTGAACCATTTCTCTCTGGCATGAATAGCTCCTATTTTGGTGGAAGGTATGCAACAATCTACTATCTTCCCATATTCCTCACAAAATATTTCATACATTTTTGTACAGAATTGTTGTTGAATATGGTCCTCCAGTCATTAAATGCAAAGAGCTCATTAATTTTGATGTAATCCCCTTTTGGATAGTTACTCCCAGGTCCTCAGTGCCTCTACTTTCAGGCAGAACATCTTCGATGATATACCTCGTTAACAACATACGGTGGTCACTCTTTTCAATTGGTGGTTCATACTCAATTCTTTTAATATCTAATACATTATCTGTGAATACTAGATCATGCAGAGATGATTCATCCCCACCCGTGGCCCTCATTTGTTCCAGTACATGTTGGTGTAGGAAATTCCCTTTTACGCAATCTAGAAATCTTGCCCAGAATAATTCCTCCCCACTGTGTAGGTCAAGATTTCTCTTTCTATGATTAAAATCTCCCATAATCAAAATCTTACATTTTATCTCCTGTGCAATATTACCAACTGAGTTTATGACTTCAACACTTCCTATATGACTTTCCTCATAAACTTCTAGCCTATGTTGGTTCCTTGTTGTTCAGTATACAACAGTTATTATAATGCTCTCTGACCCAGTATTTATGCAAAGAGCAAGAAGTTTCTTGAACTCATTATCTACAGCTAACTTTATTTCTTCAACCTGAAATCTTTCACTTATGAGCAGTGCTATCCCCCCACCAGTCCTCTCAGATCTTTCAACCCTTAATGTCCTGAAGCTCTTGGGAAAATCTTTGACACTGTTTATGTCCTGGCATAACCTAGTTTCTGTAACCACTACTATATCTGCCTTACTGTTGTGAATCCTATCCTTTAAAATCACTTCCTTGCCAGCTATTCCATCAGCATTTGTGTACAGCAAACTTAAGGAGGCCGGATCCCCTGATCTTCTTTCATTATCTTCATTATTTCCCCTTTCTCAGGAAGAACTCTGAAACAAAAGTGTTTCTTCTCTTCTTCATTTCTTTCCTCATTTAACCCTCTAGCCTCTTGCAACAATTTTTTTTCCATCTCTTCCTTTGTTCTGTATGGTCTAATGAACACTGATATGAATTAATGAAGGTCTTTTCGCTTTTTTCCTCATCAGTATTTTTCTACCTGTGGCTACTCTTTCAAATTTTACTTTTGTTGCTCTCTCCTTGCCCTCCCTAGAATATTTTCCCAGTTGGCAAATATTTACAATATTCTCCTGACCACACACTACTCCAAGCTTCCTTTTTCAGGTCTACAACCCTAGCATTATTTTCTTCAAGTCTCCCCTGCCATGTTGGCTCTTGGGATTCACTTATGCCTAAGATTACCACTGTTTTCTCTTTATCAAGTGGCTGTTTATTCAGTGGATTAGCCCTCTCCATCACAACTTCTTTCATTTTTTCTATTACTGTTGCTTTTAGTCAACTGTTTGACCGTTTTCCAGTGCCACCACCCTCACGGCCTCTTTTACTGCCATATTTCCCTTTAGTGCACCCGCAAAGGAAGTTTTAATGGCATAATGTTCCATATTCAGCTCCCTTTACTCTTTTCTAAACTGTTTGATGTATTCCCTTATCTCGACATTCCAAGCATCAATCTCATCTCTCTCAGAAGAGAGCAGTGAACTACCATTTATTTCATTCTGGTTGTCATTCAACTGTTTGTTGTTATATTCTTGTTTAGAAATTCTTGTTTTTAGTTCACCCTTTTCCCTTTCTGCTTCTTTATTTGCTTTATTAGTTTTTTTTTCTTGCCCTTGTGACCCATTTGCTTCCTCCAAAGATCTTATTTCCTCTCTAAGTGTTTCACTCTCTTTCATATCTCTATCCATATTCCTAATTTTATCATCCTGGTTTATTACAAGCATCTCAAGGTCCTTGATTTTTTGTGTCTGCTTTCTAAGAGCCACTCCTCCTCCTACATCCCAGGGATTTTCTATTTCTTCATAAGAGTACTAATTTAGTTACTCATATCATCACTTTTCTGGTAACACACATCCTAACTTAAAATTTGACAAAGCCGGCATGAATGAAAACTCGAATATGCAAGCGAGGAGACATCCATCAGTTTCTGCTATGTTTTCTTTTTAACTGTGTGTGTAATAATAATAATAATAATAATAATAATAATAATAATAATAATAATAATAATAATAATAATAATAATAATAAGAAGACTTATACTACTACTACTACTACTACTACTACTACTACTACTACTACTACTACTACTACTACTACTACTACTACTACTACTACTACTACTACTACTACTACTACTACTACTACTACTACTACTACTACTACTACTAATAATAATAATAATAATAATAATGAAAGGATTCTTTCTATGCATCCTTCATTAAGTCGATTCATACTTTATGAAGCAGAACACTTGAGGTTTGCCTGAGAGTCATTGTTGCCAACTGTAGGAACATGCCCCTAAACCTATGGATGCCATTGGGAAATAGCTACAAAAATGGTATGACTTGGACTCTACCTAGAAATTCAAATTTTCTTTATTACTGACTTGAATTAGATTATTTATTTAAAAATACACCAGTTTCCCTCACTCATTTGTTACAACACGTATAAATATTACCATGGATTCAAACATTAATTCACTTCAAAGACCAAGAAACACAGGAAACCGGCGCCAGAGTTATTAGATTCAATGCTGTTTATCAGCTCAGATCTTAAATTTAAAGATTTAGCCTTTCCTAGATTGTACCAAATCAGGTGATGAAACTTATCTTTTATATCATAATCAGCCCATGTATGATTTCAGCAAGTAAATAGAGTTTGCAATGCTGTGCATTCAGTTACAAACGAAAATAATCACATTTATTATTTAACATAAGGCAAGTATTCTAGATATTATATGTATTTACTATTTATGCATAATTATTTAACCCCCCCCCTTATAAGTGGCCGCCATGACCGGGTTAGTAGTACTCACTACATTAATTTGTCATGTCGTCGGTTCGAAATTTGCCACGGTTTGAGGTTAAAAAGGGTAGCCACTCAGGGTAACGGTCACACTGCCAAAACCAGAGACTTCCCAAAGAAGCCACCGTCCTAGCCCTTAATAGAAAAGGGAGTCCGTTACATAAAACCAATTATTTATTTTTTATTCCCTTATGCATAATTATATATACTTTTATATGTATCGGTGAAAAGCTCTTTATATATATATATATATATATATATATATATATATATATATATATATATATATATATATATATATATATATATATATATATATATATATATATATATATATATATATAATGGAGACGTGTGAAAATGTAAAAAATTACCCTACTTTTCTTACTCTGCATTTTCTTTTCGGTATTATCTCTTCTCTCGTTGAAATAGTGATCTGTTACCTTTATATGCATTTTATTATACATTTTGGTAATAGCATATGTGTTTGTATTTCTAATTTATCTGTATATAAATATCCCGCACTCCCTTTTGTAAGGGAGGTGTCCGAGTCAAAGCCTACATTCATTCTTCAAAGACCTTTTATTTTTTTAACTTTATTTCACCCAGTGCTAACACATCCATATATCTTAAAGTCATGCTACCCATATCTCATTTACTTTTACTCGTTTCATTGTTACGCTTAGTCAGAAACTCAAATAATAGGACTCTGATTGGAGTTCCCCTAATAGAACCACCTCGTATTCCTTGACTCTTGGCGGAGGAAAATATGAAAAGGGTTAGGATTGAGGCGGTGTTGTTATATCCCACCCTAGAAGAAGGGAAAAATACTAAAAAAGAGAAATTGAACAATGGATGGCAAAAGACGCATAGCTTCCACTTTCATAGAAATTTCTTCACTTTTTTTTTTTAAGAGCTTTAGTGGTACTGCTGGTTACGCCATAAGTGTATCTATAGATAATCATTATGCTATAGGGTCGAATCCTGGTCTAGATAAGTTATATATTTCATGCTTACACAAATAATCATGTTTTTAAATGATATTGAAAGCAATCGCCTAACCATGAATCCATTCAAATGTAAACAAAGCGATTTCTTCTTCTTCTTTCCATTTTATTCGCGGCCAGGGTGAGGAAGGAGCGGGAAGGCCGCTGCTATTCTACACCACCCCTCCTGCTGCTGAGGAAGGCTCAGGCAGACGGAGGAGGGAGTGCCAGTGCAGTCTGTCCGCTGTGCACGCCCAAATAAAAGTGCCCTGTGGGGCGGGCACAATATCAAAGAATAGCCTCACCGTATTCCCTGCGTGTCGTAAAAGGCGACTAAAAGTGGACGGGGCGGTGGGACTAGGAATCCCCCCCCTTGTATCAACCTCCTGCGAGACGTCAAAGAAGAAGGGGAGTAGAGGGGAGAATAACTTCTCCCCAGTTTTCCTTCCTTGATGTCGGCTACCCCCCAATTAAATGGGGAAACAGCCAAGGTATATGTATATATATATATATATATATATATATATATATATATATATATATATATATATATATATATATATATATATATATATACAAGATGAAATCATGGTATTAAAATAATATTTCATCGATAATAGTATATATATATATATATATATATATATATATATATATATATATATATATATATATATATATATATATATATATATATTTATATATATTTATATATATATATATATATATATATATATATATATATATATATATATATATATATATATATATATATATATATATATATTTATATATATATATAAAAATATATATATATATATATATATATATATATATATATATATATATATATATATATATATATATATATATATATATATATATATATATATATATATATATATATATATATATGTCGTAGTGTTAACCACTACGTTAATATTAATACCAGAAGGGTGTAAGGTAAGAACGGACAAGCGGTGGTTCATTTAACTTAATTTATTTTAGAGTACAACATATAAGACGCCTCAGTGCCCCAACTCTTATGATTATCAAAATCTCTGATCTATTCGTGCCCTAGGGAAAGTACTGACTAAAGCTCCCACTCTCTGACTGCCTCGGGTATTCTTGAAGTACCCCAAAGGGCAGGGCGTGTCGTTTGATACAGTTTTGCCAATAGGCTTCAGGATCAAATGGGAGTCCCTCCTCTTTGGGGAGGGGCTATTTCAATAGGCCTATTGGCAGAAGAAGATCTAAATCGCCTGAGGCTATTAGGCATCTCTCCAGGGCATGTACATACATATGAGTCAAATGTTTGTATTTCTTGTGGTTTTGGGAACAGAGGGCTTCTTGTGGTTTTGGGAACTGAGAGTCCCTTGTTCTTTCAGTCAGTACTTGATGCCAGATGTTAGTTCCATGGGTCCAACCATTTATCTTGTTGACGCCTTGGAAAAACATTGCCTGTACCCAAAAAAAAACACATGGGAGAGTATTCAATTTCACTCGTGATCTTTAGCCTCTCCCGTTTCTACTCAGTACTTGTTACAGGTTTCAGGTCCTGACTTCAGCAAACAAACAAACAAACAAACAAACAAACATTTATTTAAATTTTTGTACAATGGTTATTCGTATACAATCTAAAAGTAACTTATAAGTAGATATATAATTGAACTAATAAGTAAGAGGGTAATACATACTGTTAAATTAAATAATGGTTTCCTAGAAAATAATAATACTGTAATAAAAATTTTAACTATAATGTTAATAATAAAGTAAAATTAACTTATAAGTAGACATGTAATTAAACTAATATATAAGAGGGTAATACATATAGTTAAATTAAATGTAGCTTTCATAGAAAATAATAATGCTGTAATAAAAATGTTAACAATGATGTTAATAATAAAGTAGTAATAATAACACTATATACAGTATTGTTATTATCGGCATCATTTCCATATTTGTTTTCATTACAATGAGAATAATTAGTTCTTAACGAGCAACAACTATTTGTCCAAAAGAAAACTACGTAGTTTGCCTTTGAAAGCTGAGAAGGAGGATGCATTTTTAAGATGCTCTGGAATATTGTTGCAGAGTGTTGGCCCTTTGATAGTGATTATTTTTTAATCTGCTTCTGTGTTTGTTTTGTGAATAAAGAGCTCACTGCTCTGTCTAGTGTTGGTTCCCCTTGTATCCCTGACAGTTTTTAAATCAAATAGCCAGCTAGGATAATGATGGTCCAAAATTTTGAAAACAAAAACATAAATAGCATAAGCGACCTTATTTTCTGCCCGCAGCCACCCAAGTTTATTGAGAGCTGGTGTGATGTGGTCATATTTTCTTCTTCCTCCCAGGGCAACTCGAGCTGCAAAATTAATAAGCTTCTGTATTCTGTTTATCTGAGTCTTAGTGGTAGCTCCCCAAACAGTTGTGCAGTAATTAATGTGACTTAGGGCTAGAGATTCAACAACAGTTATTCGAGTGGTAGTCTCAAAATTGTCTTTCATATGCGATAAGTACATGAATGTTCCTGTAACCTTTTTGTATAATTTATCTATATGGGAATTAAACAACATGTAGTTATCAAAGTGAATTCCTAGCTTTTTGACTGTTTTGCTAGGTGTGATAATATTGTCGCAAAAATTAATTGTTGTGTTTCCTGGAATTTGTGCTATATGGAATCTTGAACCAATGCATATGCATTGTGTTTTACTTTCGTTAATTAACAGCCCAATTTCTTGAAAATAGGTTTTAATTTTTGACAGAGTGTTTTCTGCTCTTAAAGTTAGCTCTGGGAGATTATTAATATCACCACTAAGGAGTAGTTGAGTGTCATCTGCATATTGTACGACTAGACAGTCAGAAATGAAAGAAGATAGATCATTTACGTAAATGGAGAAGAGGATAGGACCAAGTACTGATCCCTGTAGAACACCAAATGATGCATTTTTTGGCATAGAGATAATGTTGTTAAGACGTATAGATTGTTTACGATTAGATAGATACTCGCTAAACCAGCTCGGATCAGTATATAGGTTAGTACATTTACTTAAAAGAATTTCATAGTTTACACTGTCGAAGGCTTTTGATAAGTCTAATACTACAAGCAGAGATATTTTTTTCATATCTATATTATTATAGATAATATTCGTAACTTTGAGCAGTGCAGTTTCCATCGAGAGTTTTGGTCTGAAACCATGTTGGTTAATAGATAATAGTCTATTTGACTCTAAATATGACATAAGTTGGCATGCAACAATTTTTTCTAATATTTTAGAGAAAATGGGTAGCAGGGAAATGGGACGATAGTTTGTCACATCTTCTCTGTCCCCCTTTTTATGCAGAGGTATTACATGTGATATTTTCCAAGAGTCAGGAAACTTTTTAGTAACAATGGAAGTGTTAATAATAGTTAGAATATAAAATACAATCATGGGTAGAGCATCTTTGACGAGCTGAAATGGTATACCATCTGAACCATAAGAGCCAGAGTTTCTTAGGCTCTTTATGGTAAGAATTAGGGTAAAACAATCGATAGGATTTATCTTGCAGTACTCTCTTGTTTTTACATTGGAAGAATTGTCATTTAAGCAATTACCCATATTCAATGAGTTGATGTTTTCTTGTGTTTTCTCTTAGGTATTTTTGCCAACGTTAGCAAAATAGTTATTAAAGTTTTCCGCTTTGTCTTTCAACTCCATAATATTTTCATAACTTTCTGAGGTACTCTTTTCATTTGGTATCATGCTTCTTATCACTTTCCATGTTGCTGCTGTATCATGTCTAGTCATTAAATTGTTTTTTGTAAAAGTCTTTTTTAATTACATTGATGAGAGATCTGACACGTTTCTTTTCTGTTTTATAACGTTCTCGGAGAGTCATATCATATCTATTAATTTTTAGCTCGTTTTGTATTTGATTTCTAATTTGCATTGCCTCTTTGATGTCATTAGTTAGCCAGGGGGCTGAGGGGCGGGTTATTTTTCTTTTTACAATGGGTGCACAACTATCTAAGCATTCAAGGAAGACTTTTGTTAGAATCTCAACCTGCAAATCGACGTTATCTGTGTATTTAATTCTCTTACGTACATTTGTGTTGTTGATTAATGTTGCACAAAAGATATCAGGGGAGTAATTTTTTAGACACCGGAATGTCTTGAAGAGAGGCTTCCTTTTTGGGCTTGTTTATGTTTAGCATAGCAATGTTCAGCTCGTGGTCTGGAATTGGGCAGGGAGCTAAATCCCAATAGGGTATACTTTCCACTTTATTTGTTACTATCAAATCTATAAGAGTCCTAGAATTAGGGGTTATGCGGGTCGGTTTTGTCACTATTTGTGTTAATGTCACAGTGTTGATCACCCTTTTCATTTTGTTATCTGCTGAGAGCAAGTCATCATTAAAGTCACCAAGTATGTATATGGGTTTTTGGCGCACGGAGATATATCTGAATGTTTCTAGCAGATGATTGAATGATCTGGTAGGTGCTTTAGGGTGACGGTAAACACACCCTGCAATGAAAGATGGAAGTTTCTGATACTGCACAGTGATCCATAAATCTTCGAGTTCATCAGTTTTTTCTAAATCTGTTGTTATTTCTGATGCACGAAGATAATTTCTAACATAAATTCAGACCCCACCCCGTCGGCCATGGTGATTGCGAAATATTTTAAACTCTTACCATGTTTCAGTAGGGTGGTATCCATAGTCATAGTTGTAGTTTGTTCTTGGGTTAGTCCATGACTTGTTTCGACTGTGTAATTCTGCTGGGAATTCATCATATGACTTCACGAGATGTCAGACGATGCAATATATATATATATATATATATATATATATATATATATATATATATATATATATATATATATATATATATATATATATATATATATATATATATATATATATATATACAGGGAGGCCTCATATAATGTCAGGGTTCCACTCCTGACGCGAAATCGGAACTCACTTATATTCGAACCTGGGTCCCCTATTTTTTTTAAGGGGAACCTATGTTCCTAATGGTTCTTAAAAATTATGCAAACTAATCTTAATACTATTCCTAATCTTTAAAATTAACATAATATACAGGTAATGTTCAGTATACATGTACTGTGCAGAATAATAAAACAACACATATTCATAGAAATATCTGCACTATATTACACTTCAAAACCTATACTGTGTTACTGTAGAGTACAAAACTGTAAATAGTACCTGTACAGTATACTGTACTCATGTGGTGTGCTTACATAGGGAGGGAGAGACTTACTTAAAAGGAGAAAGTTTTCTATGTAAGCTGCTGACGAGACAGGGACTGGCAGATGAGTCTAGAAAGGCAAAAGAACAATCAAAACATAATCTATAGAAAATAAAACTATACAATATAAAACACATTTATAAACATAATTTTTTTTACACTAGATACTCATTTTTCATCAAGTTGATGGCTCTATTTATTTATTTTTATATATACAATTGGTTATACTGAAAAATTATATTGAATTTAAAAAGAAAAAATACAGATCTGTAGTTTTTCTTTTTTAACACATTCTTCTTTTTTAAATATTGGTACCACATCTGCCAATTTCCACTCCTTGAGTACCAATCCTAATTTTTTTTAAATTATAGAAGAGTGCAGTTAGTGAATTTTTTACCCCGACCGGGACTCGAACCTAGGACTTATAATTACTAAGTCAAGGCGCTACCCCGGTAGGGGTAAAAAATTATTCATGTTTTCACATATGTAATGTGCTTGCTTGGTTATTGTATAACCCGAATGAGATTGGGAATTGAATTAAATGCTAAAATGAAGCCACGAGTGAGGTTGGGGAATCTGTAATATGAACATTGTGGTATTCAGATAGAATGCGTTCATTCCTAAGTATAGCAGATATAGCTATAAGGTTGGATTCCTTTTAAACCTTCTGTGGTGTGTAGTTGGTAGCGCCTTGAGTTAGTAATTATAAGTCCTAGGTTCGAGTCCCAGTCGGGGTAAAAAATTATTCATGTTTTCACATATGTAATGTGCTTGCTTGGTTATTGTATGACCCGAATGAGATTGGGAATTGAATTAAATGCTAAAATGAAGCCACGAGTGAGGTTGGGGAATCTGTAATATGAACATTGTGGCATTCAGATTGAATGCGTTCATTCCTAAGTATAGCAGATATAAGCTATAAGGTTGGATTCCTTTTAAACCTTCTGTGTTGTGTAGTTGGTAGCGCCTTGACTTAGTAATTATAAGTCCTAGGTTCGAGTCCCGGTCGGGGTAAAAAATTATTCATGTTTTCACATATGTAATGTGCTTGCTTGGTTATTGTATGACCCGAATGAGATTGGGAATTGAATTAAATGCTAAAATGAAGCCACGAGTGAGGTTGGGGAATCTGTAATATGAACATTGTGGCATTCAGATAGAATGCGTTCATTCCTAAGTATAGCAGATATAAGCTATAAGGTTGGATTCCTTTTAAACCTTCTGTGGTGTGTAGTTGGTAGCGCCTTGACTTAGTAATTATAAGTCCTAGGCTCGAGTCCCGGTCGGGGTAAAAAATTATTCATGTTTTCACATATGTAATGTGCTTGCTTGGTTATTGTATGACCCGAATGAGATTGGGAATTGAATTAAATGCTAAAATGAAGCCACGAGTGAGGTTGGGGAATCTGTAATATGAACATTGTGGCATTCAGATAGAATGCGTTCATTCCTAAGTATAGCAGATATAAGCTATAAGGTTGGATTCCTTTTAAACCTTCTGTGGTGTGTAGTTGGTAGCGCCTTGACTTAGTAATTATAAGTCCTAGGTTCGAGTCCCGGTCGGGGTAAAAAAATATTCATGTTTTCACATATGTAATGTGCTTGCTTGGTTATTGTATGACCCGAATGAGATTGGGAATTGAATTAAATGCTAAAATGAAGCCACGAGTTAGGTTGGGGAATCTGTAATATGAACATTGTGGCATTCAGATAGAATGCGTTCATTCCTAAGTATAGCAGATATAAGCTATAAGGTTGTATTCCTTTTAAAC
>JAXCGZ010022664.1:235000-237500 GCA_037179515.1 Halocaridina rubra | reverse complement strand
TGTATTTCTGGAGACAAATCTGCTAGTATGTTTACTCCTAGATCTCTCTCATTTTCTGTCTCTTGAAGTTGTACTCCAGCCACCAAGTAGTCAAGCTTGGGCCTTCTTGCACTTGTACCCATTCTCATTACCTTACATTTTGAAGTATTGAATTTCATTAGCCACTTTTCTGACCACTCATGAAGACTATTTAGAACTTCCTGAAGTTCTCTACCATTGTTCTCGTTTCCTACTTTCTTCACAATTTTTGCATCATCTGCAAACATATTCATGAATGAATTTACAGACTCTGGTAGGTCATTTACATATACAAGGAACAAAAGTGGCCCTAAAACTGAACCCTGTGGAACTCCACTACTAACTCTTCTCCATTCAGACACTGAGTGTCTTACCCTAACCCTCTGTTCCCTTCCTTCTAAGCAAGTTTTTATACATTCCAAGACATTTCCACCTATTCTAGCCATTGCTTGCAGCTTCCTAATAAGTCTCCCATGTGGAACAGTGTCACACGCTTTCTGGAAGTCTAGGAATATGCAATCTGCCCAGCCCTCTCTTTCCTGTAAGATTCGGCTTACCTCATCATAAAATTCTAATAAGTTTGTTACTGTTGATCTACCTACTCTGAAGCCATGTTGCCTCACTGACAAAAAGTTGAAGGATTCCAAGTGAAGAGAGATATGTTTCCTTAGTAGTTTCTCCATAACTTTGCAAACTATGCTGGTCAAGGAAACTGGTCTATAGTTTAGAGCCGTATCCCTTCTTCCCTTTTTGAAGATAGGTATCACGTTTGCTTGTTTCCAGCCTCTTGGAATCTCCCCTGACTCCAGTGACTTTTTAAATATGATACTTAGTACCACTGATATTGAGTTTGTGTCTTTTTTAAGTACATGAGGGGATATATCATCAGGACCTGTAGCTTTATGAACATCAAACTCCATCAGCGCTTTGCATACCTCTGTGGCTGTAAGGTTGATGTTCTCTAATACCGGCCCATGAGCCTCTATCTCTGCAATCTGAGGGGGTGGGGTATTTTCTACTGTACTATACTGACTGAAACTCCTTGTTCAGTACTTTGCAGATCTCTTCATCCGTCTCAGTGATGCTTCCATCCGCTCTCTTAAGCCTTAAAACCTGTTCTTTTACCTTCAGTTTTCCTCTGATAAAGCTGTGGAAAAGCTTGGGATTTTCTTTAGCTTTCCTGGTGATGTCCCTCTCATAGTCTCTCTCTGCCTCTCTTCTTTTACTTAGGTAATCATTTCTTGCTCTTTTGTAGGTTTGCCAGGCATTTGTTTTTTCTCCTTCTATACCTTTTCCAGCATTTTTCTCTCCACTCCTTAGCTCTTTTACACTCATTATTGAACTATTTCTCTCTGGCATGAATTACACCTACTTTGGTGACAGGTATGCAGCAATCTACTATCTTCCCATATTTCTCACAAAAGATGTCATACATTTCTTGTACAGATTTGTTGTAAAATAAGGTTCTCCAGTCAATAACTGCAAAAAGCTCATTCATTTTGATGTAATCTCCTTTTGGATAGTTCCTCCTCATCTCCTCAGTGCCTCTAATCTCAGGCAGAATATCTTCAATGACATACTCCATCAACAACACCCAGTGGTCACTCTTTCCAATAGTTGGTTAATACTCAATTTTTTTCAATATCCAACACGTTATCTGTGAATACTAGATAAAGTAACGATGGCTCATCCCCACCCCTTGCCCTCGTTGGTTCCATTACATGTTGGTGTAGGAAATTCCCTTGTATGAAATCTGGGAATCTTGCCCCGAATGAGTCCTCAACACTGTGTGGGTCAAGATTTATCCAATCTATCTCTTTATGATTAAAATCTCCCATAATCAAAATCCTACATTTTCTCTCCCGTGCCATGTTAACAACTGAGTTTATGACTTCAATAGTACCTATATGACTTTCCTCATAAACTTCTAGCCTATTCTGGTTCCTTGGTGGGTTATATACAACAGTTATTATAATGCTCTCTGACCCAGTATTTATGCGAGCAACAAGAAATTCCTTGAACTCACTTTCTATAGCCAAGTTTATTTCTTCAACTTGAATCCTTTCACTTATGAGCAGTGCTATCCCTCCACCTTTCCTCTCAGATCTTTCAACCCTTATAATGTCTGAAGCCCTTAGGAAAAACTGTGACACTGTTTATGTCCTCACTCAACTTAGTCTCTGTAATTGCTACTATATCTGCCTTACTGTTGTGAATCCTATCTTTTAATTCTACTGAATTACCAGCTAATCCATCAGCATTTGTGTATAACAATCTTAATGAGGCCCCATCCCCTGATCTTCTGTCATTATCTTCTTTATCTCCCCTTTGTCTGGAAGAACTCTGAAATGAAAATTTTTCTTCTCTTCATTTCTTTCCTCATTTAACCTTCTTGCCTCTTGCAACAAGTTTTTTATATTTTCCATCTCTTCCTGTGTTCTGTATCGTCTAATGAACACTTCTTTGAATTCTTGAAGGTCTT
>JAXCGZ010022664.1:225000-232500 GCA_037179515.1 Halocaridina rubra | reverse complement strand
ATATATATTTATATATATATATATATATATATATATATATATATATATATATATTTATTTATTTATTTTGCATGAATGTACTGCACGAAAAGCACATGAAATATGTTAAACAATCACAGAGAAACGGACAGCCAGCTCCATCTCCATTATCCCATTTAGTCACTTTACACAACATGTGTATGATTTATATGACTGTCTGATAACCTTTTCAGTTGTATGTCACATTTAGCTCTCATTCGAATAGGGGTGGCCACAGACATTTTGAAGCTTGGGGAATAAGGTTGGATATCCTTCATAATGTCCTTCGGCGGGATTGAATCCGAGTGAGTCAGTATTTTCTTTTCGTGTTTCACGCGCTCTACCAATGAGGTACTGCGGCCATAACAAGTGTATTGATAATAATTAGAATATACATGGAGATCTAACGATATACTCCAGTAAAACAGATAAAACTGGATATAATGATATAAACAGATATATAGAAAACAAATAAATGTGTATAAAATAATTAAATAAATAAAACGAATATATTGTTGAATTTTAGAGAGAGAGAGAGAGAGAGAGAGGAGAGAGAGAGAGAGAGAGAGAGAGAGAGAGAGAGAGAGAGAGAGAGAGAATTGTTGAACATATTCAGTGCTTTGCCTTGAATCTACAAAAATATTTGAGCAACTATCTTTTCATAGATTTATAAATATCTAAATACGGGTTATCTTATTAGTTTGGAAAGATTCTGTTACACCATTCCATAGCTATATTTAAATAAAATTGAACTTACGTGTATAAAGAACGAAGCAAAAATTAAGCATATACAATTTATCCATTTTCTTTAGTTCAGCCAATAATCAGTACATACATCTCTAAACGTTATCCCTAAGGTCCGTTTCACACATATCGACTTTTCGCAATGCGCCGTCCACGTCCCAACGCCGTGCATTCCAGTGAGCGTGCCTGTGTTCACGACCAAGGCCGTCCACACAACGTCGTGATCATGTGCCGTCTGTCAAGAGTTGTATAAAGTGTATCATCATGGACGCACAGGACCATTTGCTCTTTCCTTATTATTTATATTTCAAAGGGAAAAAACAATGCTTACATGGCAGGAATTGGGTGAATAATGCTAATGTTGCTAGACTTTTGGTGGGAGCTTTTGTTACACACACACATAGACACACACACACACACACACGTACACACACACATACACACACACACACACAAGAATCATAAACAAGGACAGAATACATTAACACATGCAAAAAAAAAATACGACACACTGGACACTGATATAAACTGTACATACTACTTTACACACCATATTTGTTCTCTGCCTCATCACTCATAGACTCAAAGTCCGGGTTCAGATGATTGCAGACTTCCCTCCATGCTGTAGTGGCTTCTGTCATGGATTTATAGCTATGTAGGCTTTTGTCCCAGAGAACTGGCCTTTCGTGAACCAGTTTTCTTTATTCTTTATCGATATCCACCCATGAGGGTTGCCGGGCCTTGGTAGGCCCACAGGTGGGATCATCTGGATACATCTGTAAAGATAAGAGGGAACAGAGGTGTTCTGCTCAGATTTAATAATCTCCAATTTTGAGATGCCTTGTAGAGAGGAAGGGCAAAGTCGAGATTTGATAGGGGTGAAGAAGGGAGAGGTGATGGTGCCGCGTGCATGCTTTTAACCCCTATAGGACTACCAGGAAGGAAGGGTAAGGAAAACTAGACAAAAACAAATTTATGAATACATAAAAACTAAAGATAAATGGATGAATAAAATACTGAAGATGAAAATTAATAAAATGAAGATGTCTTGCTGATGACCAGCACTGACTAGGGTTCCTTTTGGAACCACACCAGCATTTGTTGGGCTCACGCTGAAAAGGCTGAGGATCAGGTTCTCAGCCTCTTGAGCTCTTGTCTTGACAAAGATCATAAATTGTTGCTTGGTTATCTAGGTGGAAGGTACACACTGATGATGTTCAGTAGGCTGTCTATTGTTGCTATTCTGATTATGGAGCTAGCAACATGAAGAGCATTGGGATCCATGCTAGGTGTTACCGGGGCACTAGTCTTCTGCCAAATTTCAGAAAAGACATCACATTCGAGAATGTAGTGGAGCAGTAGATGCAGCAAGGCTTCCTGGCATAAGGTACACTCCTTAGCGAAATCTTCCACTATTCGCCAGGTTCACTTGTAACCAAGTCTCAGACAGGGCAAGTTGACTGCTGTGCTTCTGTGAGGCTCTTGGTCAGGGTAATGCGCTGGAAATTGGTGGTGGCTTTGTACTACAAGGCAGAGAGCAAACCGGTATCAGTGCACAAGTTGCGCCTGGCTAGTAATAGGTTAAGGAGTGACCTGGAAGCTTTGGTTTTGATCTGGAAAGTCCCAGGAGGCAGGGATATTTGAATCTCTGCTTGGAGAGAGGTTTGCTTGGAAGCTTGGTAGGCTTCTTCATTTCCCTTGATGCCGACATGGTTGGGAATACATGCAAGAGTGGTGGCTTTTCCAATGCTAACCGCCCTGTTGTAAAGGTGAAGAATGCTGGTAATAATTCTCACATTATCTATGAGGTGTAGCTTCTTGATGGCCTGTAGGGCACCTTTAGAGTAGGAGAGAATAAGAGCATGGTCAGTTCCTTGTTGGGAGAAAAAACTGAGGGCAAAGGCTATGGCAACCAGCTCTGTTTGGAGGGAGGAGCAGGAATTCTACAGCCTCCAGGATTGGACGTGGTCTTCAGTGGAGAAGGCGGCCACTGAGGCTCCAGTTTCTTGATTGACTGAGCCGACAGTGTAGAAGATTTGAGAATTTGGCCTGCTCCAGCTCTGAATTTTGTCCTTGTGTGCATTTTTAAGGACAAGCAGGTTCACTGAATATTTGGGTTATCTGGCAGCTCAATTTTTATGTCGAGCGGCTGGTCGTCCCATGGAGGAGGGCATCGGTAGTCAGGGAGCAGAGTGTCCTGGATTATGGCTAGGATGTCTTCCTTGACTGGTAATGCTTGCAGGCTGGCACACACCTTAGCTGCCTAGGTTCTTGAAGGGAGGTCCTGGTTGTGTTCGAGGGCTAGCAGGAAGTCGGCGTCGGCAAGGCAGGAACTTTGAGCCGTGGTGATTTTGGCCACTGAGAAAGTTAATCTTTGTAGAGATCTAAGTTTAAGGATGCGGCGTCGAAAAGACCTGACATCTGTCGAAGGACTGTTTGGCGCAGTTTACATTTGTCATGCAAGTGTTGTATTTTGGGTCCAAAGGTTAGTCTGTTATCGATGCTTAACTCTCATGTAGAGGTGATTGGTAACCCAGTCCACAGGCTCATCGCCTATGACCAGTCTAGTGTCAGGTCTCCATTGGTGGATGGGGAGCACCTTGATATTGAGGGTGTTTATCTTTAGTCTGAGTGAGATGGAAGCTTTGTAAATCTTGGTGAGGCATTGCTGGGTCTTGTTAAAATTCCTGTCGCCTCTTGTGACAAGGGCAAAGTCATCATCATAACTGAAGATCTTAGCTCCAGGTGGTAGCACAATGTCCATCATTTTCTTCATGAGACAGTTGACAAGGCAAGGGCGGAGAATTCCACCTGGGGGGGCCCCGTTTTCATGGACTTTATAGGTGGAATAATGCCCTTGAACATTGACTTGAGTGCTACGGTTTTGTAGACTCAGCTTGATCCAGGAGAGGAGGTTTCCTTTGATCTGCTTAGCAACCAGAGCAGAAAGTATTGCCAGTACATTGGCAAGTTCAATGGCTTTCTCTAGATCAAGAAAAATAGTGAATCCAAGACGATCATTGATGAATAATAGAATGGAAGCTATGCATTCTGAGGTGCCTAGGCCTGGCTGGTAGGCAAACATATTTTCGTGGCAGGGTGGGCACTTTCAATGAAGTCTGTTAAGCACCATCTCTTTTGCTGTCTTGCTCAGGCAGCTTAAGAGGGAGATAGGACGTGAATTATTTGGATCTTTTTGCTTAGGAATGGGCTAAATATCTGCCCTGTTCCATGTAGCTGGTCTGACTCTCTTAGTATATGTCTTGTTATTGAGAGAGAGTAGAGCAAGCTTCCCTTGGTGCCCATATTCTGAATCATCTAGTATGTGTTTCTGTCCGCACCTGAGGCTATGTTTTTGGAGCTCTTGCTCACTATCTGCAGCTCGGTCTGAATGAAGGGGGCATTTGCTTGATCTTCGGTGTTGATGGCCTCTTCTACTTTTTCCCATCTTATAGCAGTGAGACCCTGAAGAGTTGTTCTGGTTGCGATGGGGAGCTAGTCGGAGTTAGCCCTCTCCGCAAATTTGGTGGAGAGTTCTTCAGCTACCCTGGTGGAATCCCTGCAGGGGAAGGCACTAGGAGGTCTTCCTTTAGCAAATGAGTTGATATTCCTCCACATATGGCCCACAGAGGTGTGAGTATCTAGTGTGGGACACCACTCAAGCCATTTTTTCCTCTTAATTTCTCTTGTCTCTTCATAGACATGTTGTTTGACTACCTGGAGAGTACGGTAGGAGTCTTCAGTGCAACAGTTCCTGTGCATTTTGCGAACGACGTTGAGCCGGTGATTGAGTTCTTTGACTCTGTCATAGTAGTACCACCTGTCACAATGATTAGTGTGATGTGGTTTGCAGAGGGGGATATAGGAGTCAGCTGCGGCTAGCAAGGCATTAACTAGCTCAGCCTCAACTTGGTCAATATCTCCAGGTGGTATGCAAGCTGAATACCAATTACTGATGTGCTCCTGGAATTGGCCCCAGTCGGCCTTTTTAAAATTCTAACGAGGAGGAGGAGCAGGGATTTGGAAGATTTCTGGAATTGGCAGCTTGAGGTGGATCCTATAGTGGTCACTCGTGACCAGGAGGTGAACTCTCCAAGTGTTTTACGGAGTTGGAGACTAAGATGATATCCAGTATTCCACCTCTGTCATGAGCTGGCTCATGGCTGTTGAGCATGGTGATGTCTTCTTGGTCATCCAGCAGACTCATGATGTGTCTGCCTGCCACACAGGGGTCCTCATACCTGAATCATGGATAGTGCACATTAATGTCACCTCCTATTTCCAAGTCACGATGGCTGGCTAAACCGAAGAGGGCAAACAGGTCTACGTCACCATTGTGTTGTCTATAGATGTTGTAAAGATCTATGCAGCTGCCCTGTAGTTTAATGTCGACAGTGAGGATGTGGACACCTTCACCACAAAAGACAGGTTGGGTGATTTCTTTGGACAGCAAGTTTTTCTTGATAAAGGTGGCACTGCCTCTATTCTCCCCTGGAGTCCAGTGCTGGTAGAATCCTTGGTATCCGGAGGCTTTAGGAGTGTTTTGATCCATACTCGGGGTTTCTTAAGCCATGATGACATTGATATTGTCAACCCTGCCAATGCCTTCCAGGTGTTGCATTTTTTGTCTAAAACCCTGGGCATTCCAGTGAAGAATCCCGAGATTAGGCTGCATGAAGATTTAAAAGGTGGAGGTGGAAGGAGCGGCAGCCTGTTGAGGCTGGCAGTGGTTCCTGAGACGAGGGCTTGGGCAACGATGCTATGAGTAATTTCAGCAACTTGATTGAAGGCGTCTTTGAGAGAGGCATTGGCAGTGAAGAGTAAAATGGCTGTTTGAATAGCCTGAGTAATGAGGCTAATGATGTCTTCTACTGTGAAGAGGGGTTGAGGATTGGGAATGGATTGAGATAAGGAGGCAGAGGAAGGTGTTTGGAGAGGCTGTTGAGAAGGAGTGGGAGTTCAGGTATAAAGTCTGGGGTCCCGGAACCTGGTGTGGTTAGGAGGTCTGTGAGTGGTGGTACATGTATTCTGAGTGTTGCAAAAAGGTGATGTTGTGTGTCTGAGTATTGTGTGGGGTGGTGTTGTTAATATGGGTGTTGTGTGGGACATCAGTGGCAGAGTGACTGTTGTGTGAGGAGGTGGTTGGAGTTGGTGTGGGAGTAGGAGCGGTAGGAGGTGTAGTCTGTGTGTCAGAGGCAGGGTTAGTGTTGTGTGATGAGTGTTGGGTAGGGGTGTTATATCTGCATGGGGCAGGGGGGGAATCTGTGCCAGGGATTGGAGGTAGGAGGAGGAGCAGGAGTGAAGGTAGAGGTGGTGCAGTTGGTGGCAGGAGTAGAGGAAGGAAATCTCTGAGGAATCCTCTTCTACCTCTCAGGAAAACGATTATTCCATGCATGGTGGTGCCCCCAGCAGTTAGGGCACTTGGCCACTGTCTTCATTGGCCTTGTATTTATTGAGAAATGGCTGGTGTTCTGGTGATGGCCAAACCGTTGGCAGCTGAAACATCTCAGGGGTTCAGGGCTATATTTCTTGAGATGGAATTTCCCCCAGATGCCAATGTTCACTTGGGCAGGAGGTGGACCGCATATGTGGACCAAGACTTGCTTTGAAGGGACCTTTTACTCTTCATTCTTGGAGGAGCAATGCGAGGCAGAGGTGATGTGTGACAGCTTGGTCAATAGATCTGTTGAGAAAGGAATGGGGAAGCCAACGAGGATGAACTTCCTTTTTTTTTAAGCCAGGGTCATCTCGGCCAGGGGAGGAGAGTTGACGTCACAGATCTTCTCCACAGCTTCAGTGGAGGATGGGTGGATGATAAATTCACCTTGTACATCGGGTTTGATGGTGCAGCCAGTCTCTGTGAGATGGTCTTCCAGCTCTCTTAGTAGGGTGTAGGCCTCTGCAGAAGAGGGGGCCTGAACTTTGAATTTACAGATGGGCTCTCTAACGGCAGCGACTTTCGGGGCTGGGGGGAGAACTGGAGTGGCAGCACTTTCCTGGCGGCTGCCAGAGGCAATCCTTTACCTCATCTTCTTTCCCACTAGCGTCCACCCCTCCTGGGGGTCAAGCTCCATCCCCCTCCAGTAGTAGCAGGAGAGTCGGAGGAGGGCATGACTAGAATCTAGTCATGTATATCCACAGACCCTCTCTGATCACTATATTTCGTCACTTGCACTGAGCACTTTATCAAGCAGATTTATATAATAACACAGTCCTTACTGCTATGAAACGGTTATGAATCACACTATAACATTGAGGACACACAAACGGGGGTTAAAACACAGAATAAAAAAGCAAAAAGAAAAGCCTGAAAAAATATTTATCAATTAGGTGAGCACAGAAAACAGTATAGTCGAGTTGGTTAGCACAGAAAAAAAAATCTGAAAGGGAATTTATCACTTAAGTTAACACAGATAAAAAACCCTGTAACTGAAATTCATCACTGAGTGCCTAAATAATAAACATTCAACACATTTAGCACTGTACACAAAACAGAACCTGGAAAAAAAGGAGAGAATTAACACGGTTTTATAACACAAATGCACCTGAATGAAGACGAAAGCAAAAATCGGGAAACACGCTTTTTCTCTCTTAACTTTCGCAAAAGAGAGAAAAAAGTCGATACGTGTGCAAGGGCCCTAAGGGCCCTTACACACGCATCGACTTTTTGCAGTGCGCCGTCCAAAGCACGACGTCGTGCTCTCACATAACCACGTGTGTATATAGTCTCTTTCACAC
>JAXCGZ010022664.1:192500-197500 GCA_037179515.1 Halocaridina rubra | reverse complement strand
AATACAATTCTAATCTCATAACATTAAAGGAGAATAATAATAAACAAAATTTTGATATTATATAGTAATAATATATTAATTTTTACTTGACATTTTTCAGGGAGAAAAATGATGAGGTATCAGACAGGTCATGATTTTGACCAGATCATTAAGTTCAAAGATTTTTCTTAATAAAACCTAACCCAGTGACTGCTCAATGGTCTCTTTAATAAACACAATTCTGTCCCATATACAACTTTATGAATAATATTATTATTATTATGAATTTCCTTTACCCTGGATTCGAATTGTTTGTCCAGAAGCTCTCTAGATCTCCTTTCTTTGCTACTAATGAGTTGTGACAAGTTCTCTTGACTCTGGAGGTATATCTCCTCGTTCTTTCGCCAACGTCTGTCGTTCTCTTCATTCTCCAATCGACGCTTTTCGTTCACGTGGGATCGCCACTCTGCCCACTGAGCAGCAGCCTCCTGTATCCAATGAAAAGACAGTGATGAGGAAGGCTTTAGTTTCAAACGCATCTATTCTTATGCGTATATTGCAATCCTTTAATTTCATCGCTAAATTTGAGCATCTTTGAAGGTATTGGGAAACTGTTCTCTTAATGCTGAAATGTTATTTTTTTCAAATCAACTAAGGTAAAGGCGTATATATATATATATATATATATATATATATATATATATATATATATATATATATATATATATATATATATATATATATATATATATATATGTATGTATGTATATGTGTGTGTGTGTGTGATTACCTAATTGTGATTACCTAATTGTGTTTACGGGAAAGAGCCCAAAGCTCGTATCTTCCCGTCTCCTGATCGGTTCCATTTTTAGACTTAGTGATACTTATCATACCTGTCCTTAAAACTATGGATTGAGGTAGCATTAACTACCTCCTCGCTTAGCGAATTCCAATTATCAACTACTCTTACACTGAAAAAGTATTTCCTTACATCCTGCAAACAAGTTTTCTTCCGAAGCTTCAAACTATGACCTCTAGTTCTAGAGCCAGCCATATCGAAATATCGATCCCTATCCACTCTATCATAACCATGAAGGAATTTAAAGACTGTCACCATATCCCCCCTTACTCTTCTAGCTTCAAGTGATGGCAAGTCTAATTCCCTCAGCCTCTCATCATAACCGAGATTGCGTATTTCTGGCACCAGTTTCGTGGCATGTCTTTGAACTTTTTCAAGCTTAGCTATGTGCTTTTTCAAGTGCGGATTCCAAAAGGGGGCTGCATATTCGAGTTTTGGCCTCACATAGGTTACATAAATATTTCTGAACATTTCCTTGTCCATGTGCCTGAAGGCTACCCTTACATTTGATAAGAATGCATATGCTGCCCTTACTACGCCATTTATATGTATTTCTGGAGACAAATCTGCCAGTATGTTTACTCCTAGATCTCTCTCATTTTCTGTCTCTTGAAGTTGTACTCCAGCCACCGAGTAGTCAAGCTTGGGCCTTCTTGCACTTGTACCCATTCTCATTACCTTACATTTTGAGGTATTGAATTTCATTAGCCACTTTTCTGACCACTCATGCAGATTATTTAGATCCTCCTGAAGTTCTCTACCATTGTTCTCGTTTTTTACTTTCTTCACAATCTTTGCATCATCTGCAAACATATTCATGAATGAATTTACAGACTCTGGTAGGTCATTTACATATACAAGGAACAAAAGTGGCCCTAAAACTGAACCCTGTGGAACTCCACTACTAACTCTTCTCCATTCAGACACTGAGTGTCTTACTCTAACCCTCTGTTCCCTTCCTTCTAAGTAAGTTTTTATCCATTCCAAGACATTTCCACCTATTCTAGCCATTGATTGCAGCTTCCTAATAAGTCTCCCATGTGGAACAGTGTCAAACGCTTTCTGGAAGTCTAGGAATATGCAATCTGCCCAGCCCTCTCTTTCCTGTAAGATTTGGCTTACCTCATCATAAAATTCTAATAAGTTTGTTACTGTTGATCTTCCTTCTCTGAAGCCATGTTGCCTCACTGACAAAAAGTTGAAGGATTCCAAGTGAAGAGAGATATGTTTCCTTAGTAGTTTCTCCATAAGTTTGCAAACTATGCTGGTCAAGGAAACTGGTCTATAGTGTGTGTGTGTGTGTGTGTGTGTGTGTGTGTGTGTGTGTGTGTGTGTGTGTGTGTGTGTGTGTGTGTGTGTGTGTGTGTGTGTGTGTGTGGGATTACCGAATTGTGATTACCTAATTGTGTTTACGGGAAAGAGCCCAAAGTTCGCTTCTTCCCGTCTCCTGATCTGTTCCATTTTGTACTTAGTGATACTTATCATACCTGTACTTAAAACTGTGGATTGAGTTAGCATTAACTACCTCCTCAATTAGGGAATTCCAATTATCAACTACTATTACATTAAAAAAAGTACTTCCTTCCATCCTGCAAAGAGATTTTCTTACGAAGCTTCAAACCATGACCTCTAGTTCTCTATGACCTCTAGATCCCTCTCCACTCTACATAAAAATGAAGGAACTGAAAGACTGTCACCATATTCCCCCTCAATCTTCTAGCTTTGATTGATGGTAAGCCTAATTTCCTCAGCCTCTCATCATAACTGAGATTCCGTAATTCTTGCACCAGTTTCGTGGCATGTCTTTAAACTTTTTCAAGCTTAGCTAAGTGCTTTTTTAAGTGCGGATTCCAAAAGGGGGCTGTATATTCAAGTATTGGCCTAACATATGTCACATAAATATTTCTAAACATTTCCTTGTCCATGTGCCTGAAGGCTACCTTTACATTTGCTAAAAAAAGCATATGCTGCCCTTAGTATGCCATTTATATGCATTTCTGGAGACAAATCTGCCAGTATGTTTACTCCTAGATCTCTCTCATTCTCGGTCTCTTGAAGTTGTACTCCTGCCACGAGTAGTCAAGCTTGGGCCTTCTTGCACTTGTACCCATTCTCATTACCTTACATTTTGAAGTACTGAATTTCATTAGCCACTTTTCTGACCACTCATGGAGACTATTTAGATCTTCCTGAAGTTCTCTACCATTGTCCTCGTTTCTTACTTTCTTCATAATCTTTGCATCATCTGCAAACATATTCATGAATGAATTTACAGACACTGGTAGGTCATTTACATATACAAGGAACAAAAGTGGCCCTAAAACTGAACCCTGTGGAACTCCACTACTAACTCTTCACCATTCAGACACTGAGTGTCTTATTTCTAAGTAAGTTTTTATCCATTCCAAGACATTTACACCTATTCTAGCCATTGCTTGCAGCTTCTTAATAAGTCTCCAATGTGGGACAGTGTCAAATGCTTTCTGGAAGTCTAGGAATATGCAATCTGTCCAGCCCTTACCTCATCATAAAATTATAATAAGTTTGTTACTGTTGATCTACCTTCTCTGAAGCCATGTTGTCTCACTGACAAAATGTTGAAGGATTCCAAGTGAAGAGAGATGTGTGTGTGTGTGTGTGTGTGTGTGTGTGTGTGTGTGTGTGTGTGTGTGTGTGTGTGTGTGTGTGTGTATGTGTGTGTGTGTGTGTGTGTGTGTGTGTCTGTGTGTGTGTGTGTGTGTATACTAACTAGTTACAAACTAACCTTCTGATCTTTTTCTTTCTGATGCAACCATGCCCTGTGTGCCATATGAGAGCGATGCTCTTCAGCAAAGTGCTTCTCGTGTTTCATTGCCAAAATCTCTAAAATACGTAAATCTCGAGCCGGTACTTCTGTGTTCTCGAGACTGAAATAGCGAGAGAAAAGTCAGTAGCAATGGGAAAATTTTAATTTTAGAATATTTTTCAATGCTAGAATAGTGAGTGCGAAGTGAGTAGCTCTGGAATATATATCAATTTTAGAATATTGCAGATGGTTGCAGTTAAGAGGTTGCAAATAAAAGGCTTTAATAAAGGACATGAATTTTAGCAAGAAAAAAAAAGAGCTGCTAAAGCTAATGGAAATTCTAAAATGGTTTCATTATCATTGTCTAAATCATTGCTATTCAAGAGAGGAAATTGCTGGAGGGGATTTGTATATAGCATTTGTGTCAAAGTCCTTAATCCTAAATAAATATCCACATTTTTCAAAGATATTCTGAAAATATAACCTAAATTACTTAATCAAATAAATGGACTGCTCAAATGGATTGGAATATGCTGAATTTGAGGGCATGAGGATATTATTCATTGTAGAATCAAGTATGTAGACTGCTCAAACAGGTTGGAATAGAAGTAGTTTATTGGTATTATGATGTTACCCACTGCAGAACCAAGTAATTGGACCAATCAAATGGACTGGCTTAGGTGGAGCTCATGGGTAAGGGAATATTCCCCATTACTGCAATTTCCTCAAACAAGTCCATATAACTAGCTAGAAGGGTAACTGATTACAAACTGAGGTCTCTTATGCCTGGAATAAGATTGTATGAGCATACTCATATATACTTTTTAGGAAAAAAGCTTGGTAAATGTGCAAGTTTGCAACAGTTCACTGGAATATATCTTCCTCAGTTGCACAAAAAATTGGTATCTTGAGGAAGTTTTTTAAGGATTTTGGTAACAAGTCTATTACGCTGGATTCTTTTCATTCTTTCATGATTCTCAATCGGAGTATTGCTCCCCAATTTGGTCATCGGCAGCTGATTCTCATCTTGGATTATTGAGTAAAAAGATATGTGCAGTTAAATATGTTATTCCTGAATCAAACACCGTCTTGTGGCATGGACGCAGCGTTCGCTCGCTCTGCTTACCGTACAATACCCTTTGCAAAGTGCTTTGCCAGGCTTATTCCGTCCTACGCGCATTACCAGGAATGCCGTGAATGCCATTAGTTGTATATTTACTTTTGCTAGATTTGATACCGGTCTGTATTCAAGAAGTTTTATTCCAGCCAACACTAGTAAGTAAAGTGAATCGCCTAGTTACGTAGTCAATCGAGTATCATAAGTTTAAGCTATAGGCATAAATACATTTTCATTAAGCAGACTTTGATACTGAATCT
>JAXCGZ010022664.1:182500-190000 GCA_037179515.1 Halocaridina rubra | reverse complement strand
TATCTCTCCGAACGCACATATCATCCCAGGCATGTAAGTGCACACCTGGAAAAGCAAAAATGAAACCCATGTACCAGAGCATTCCAAAACCAGACCCTAGGTTTCCCTAGATTACAATGGCCTTATCATCCTAACAGTGTGTTCTCACCAATTTCATCGAGACTTCCTGAGAGATGATTTCTGGCTGGAGGGGGAGTACTAGATGCTGGTCTGGCACTGGACACTCTCCTTCGGCCTGAGAAGCGACGTCGGCGGGTAGAAGGGATCTTTGGGCATGGTCTCAAAGACGTCGGAAGGCGCCGACGGGGAAGCCTGGGAGTTGACGCAGGTGACAGGGTAGTGGAGTCGCTGCATGGGCTCCATCTTCCCCCTACACTTACCACAGGTAATGATGGTGTCAGTCTGGAAAATATATTACCTGTCTAAGTACAGATTTTACATTTATCTTATACGGTGGATAAATATTGATTAGTCCTGTATTTGTAAAGAACAGTGCTAAAAAAGTAATGTATCCATGTACGGTACCTGTACGGAGGAAGAGTCTGTCGAAGATCATCTGTTGAAAGACTTTCACATTCTCCATGAATCTCATTCTGTCTGTCACACTCGGCCGCCGAATTTGCTGATCGAGCTTCTTCGTCACTCTCTGTTTTTGGAGGATCAATGATGATATCATGGATGTTCTCAGCTGCTGTGATGTCGCTGAAGGAGGAGGAAGCCAGGGACGTTGTTGAATCGGAGTTCCTCCTGTGGACAGGCATCCCTATTGAACGAAGGAAAGCAAAACACCCATTATACTACATACGATGTTCATGTGAAGCTGATTCTGAGATGCAAGGTGTTTTACAGGATGGCTCAAAAGTCACTTTACCGTATTTCTTTTTTTTTTATGATTGTGACACAAGGATGGGCAAAAAAAAATAAAGCTGTCCTCATCGGGCCCGGGCACGAAGAAAACATAACGTAAAAAGAAATAAAGATGGGGAGTGTAGTGACTTGTCAGATGCAAAGGGATAATAAGAGATGAGTAATGAATATCCAAGATTATTTGGTGTTGATATGGGCATAGAAAATGAACCGTAAGTGAATGAAGACTTAATATCGAACTGTCCTGGACAGTCCTATTTAAGTCTATGCTATATAATACTATATAATACTGTGAAGTAACTTTTGGGCCACTCTATTTGATATATAAATATGTATGTATGTTTGTATGTATGTATGTATGCATGTGTGTATATATATATATATATATATATATATATATATATATATATATATATATATATATATATATATATATATATATATATATATATATATATATATATATATATATATATATATATATATATATATATATACGTACATATATATATATATATATATATATATATATATATATATATATATAAATACATACACACACACACACACACACACACAGTATAACTTACAACTTAAAAGTATCACTTAGGAAAAGCAAAAAACACAAGGCAGGAGAAGGCAAACCTGTCATTAATGCTGCCTCGCCTTATAGAATGTTTAGTGCGATACTTCAATAAAAATACTTTTAGATTCAAATGTGTATCTGATGTTTTCATACAACTAAATAAAATGTTGTTTCCATGCACAACTATATATAAAGTACTGAAAATACATAAAGCCTAAGTACATAATGTACATTTTTTAAGAGCTACGATTGTCTGTAGACTTGTATAGTGAAGCCTTTTTATATAGTTTAGAGAAGGCTAAATTAACCATATGCATTAGTCTGCCAATGTCAGGCAAGAAGAGAGAAAAAATACTTTTAAAAAATCACTATTTTATTTTGATGAGCAAAGTCATAAGAAGCCCATTGAATAGTTGTTATTAGTTCTGGAGCGAAGCTCACGTGAAATAGTATAAAATAATACGAATAAAATAAAGAACGAAGCGTAAAATGGTAATGAAGATAACATTATTAGACAAGAGAAGAACTAGGACTACAAATAAAAATATATACATTTGCTCCAAGGCGGACGTCACTTGATAGAACACTTACCCGGAGATAAGTGAAACTCATGACCACATGTTTATGCGAGTCAAACATGTGGAAAAATAAAAAACATCATTACTATTGAAAATAAAGACTAAACACAAGACATATTTAGACATAATTGTTTTGAACACCCTTACACCGTAGGCTTGCCACACAAAAGCAATTTCATAGCCAGGGATTTCTTAGTAAAGATTGAAATGTTTGTCCCATATAGATAAAAAGGTATGCGAGGCTTTGAAATCACTTATGTGTGGACAGCCTTATATCTACTGAACATAGATGTGATATACATTTATATCAGTGGTGAGACAGTCACTATGGCTTAAGTAAGATGTAAGGAAAATTTACAATTTGAGTGATGACCTTACTGATATATTTATTTCTTCTGAAACCTACATATACTCATTATAAAAATATATAAGTATTTGAAGCACATGGTTCCTATTTAGTAAACAGTCGTGGATGGGTTGTAATATGCTGGACAGTAATTTTAATCGTCTCGAACAATGTTTTGTTGTTGGTTAGCTATTTATGTTTCCTCACTAAAACCACTCATGAGACAACACACTGATATGATTTGTAGTTATCTAAAGGGGGGTTTACACGCTCAAACGGTTCGTCGAACGCGGTTCGACAGACAAGTGTTTGAAGTGATGTTCGAACGTGTGAACGGGGTATTTGGTTGTCGAACACGGAACGTGTTCGACAACCAAATACCCAGTTCACACGTTCGAACATCACTTCAAACACTTGTCTGTCGAACCGCGTTCGACGAACCGTTTGACCGTGTAAACCCCCCTTAATCCCTAATAACTCTACCGGCTTTATGCATAGATCTCCCCCTCCAACAGCTGGTATTATTGAGATGGTATAAATTCACATGAGTATTTCATTACCATGACAAAATTTGAGGACATTTCATGTTTTGAACCATTGTTAAAATGAAAAGATAACTAAGGAAACAGTTCTCCTGTCAATGATCGTGAAAAAAATTTTCATCCAGAAGGATCGGTTTTTACATATCATTGCCATGAGGGGACTATATATTATGTGTAAATATATATATTGGTGTGTTAAAAGCTTCAGTATTTTGATCCCTAAAAATTATACAATTCTTTATGGAGTTGGATGGCTACATCTGTTCCCATTTCTTGAGAGTAAATTACTTAAACCACAACTAGAAAATAAAATATTCTCTCCTTTCACTACAGTAAAATATGTTCATATGATGAGAGATGGCCAGGTAAAGATTAGCGACCCCTTGTACATTTTAAAAATTCCGTCAATTGTTAGGTTAGATAAGGTTACTGTATACCCTAATATATAGTAATCGAACCTAACCTAACCTGACCTGACAGTTTACTGGGTTAATGAACTGGGGTATCTAATCTTTACCTGATCTAATGAGACATAGTCTATTACGATCGATTCTAAAAGATCTGAGTGTGTACTAGCCTCGTCCTATGATGTTGAGGTAGTGTAGATGCCCATGTGATTCGAGGTCGGTGAGATGTCGAAGCGTCAGTGGCAGGAACATAATGATGGCTTCCTCCTGGCCAAGTTCCAAAACTCTGTTGGTTGGAAGTTATTATTATTATTATTATTATTATTATTATTATTATTATTATTATTATTATTATTATTATTATTATTATTATTATTATTATTATTATTATCATTATCATAATCATTATTATTATTATTATTAGAAGTAGTAGTAGTAGTAGTAGTAGTAGTAGTAGTAGTAGTAGTAGTAGTAGTAGTCAGTCATTAGGCTGAGGAGGGTTATTGCATAAACAACTAAGGAGTCTTACACCATTGTGGATATTTCACTATTTCTTGTTTTTACCATTGTTAGTAGTAGGAGTATAATCCATGCATTGTTAAAAAAAAACTGGGGTCACAAAACGTTGCTTTCCTTTAAAAAAAATATAAAAAAAAATTAAAGCTCCTACGATAAGAACATATAAATTATTTTCAGAAAACCTATTTCTTCAGAAAAAAAAAATCAGCCTTTAAAGAAATAATGCTGATGATAAGGGAGAGTTTATAAAATTTTTCAAGAAACCAGTGCTTTGAAGTAAACAGTTGAATCCAGGGATATACCCATGAAAATGATACAACCAATAGTAATTACTTTTACATGATCTTTTCTTATATAGGTATACCAAAGTAATATCTCAAAAACTTGGTTTTAAAGGATAGGAAACATCTTTTATGTAAAAGTTACTAAACTAGAGTGTCTTAGACTTGTGAATGATTGAGCTTCTGAAGTGTACTGAAGATATATGCAATAACCCGAGGAGGAACACATCCATCAGGAGTGAGCTTTAGACACTGGAAACCCCTATTCAATAAAAATATTTGGTAATGCTTTAGCAGCTTTACACAAGTCAATGACACATGTTATCAGCAAGAGCCTGGCTTCTAATTGAGGCATTAATACTTTGCATATTTTTGTCAGCGGCTATACTGACTGGTATTGGTAAAAACTTGATAAGAGTTCTTGGTAAGGATAACAAGACAGAAGATAATGATGTCAAGGCAGTAGCTATTGAGAAACAAGCAATCAATTTGAAGGTTGTACACCTCAATGATATAGCCAATGCCTTCACTCAAGAATATGGAACCATGATGTATAATATATCTGCCAAATAACTGCTGGTATTCCAGTATACCAAAACACTTATAGAACACCAGAAAGTACATGCGTCAAAAGCAAATTGACAATGACCATAATGTATTTGTTGTTTAGCTACAAGTAATTAGCTATCTGAATTTGGTGACTGCAATTAAAATTATATAAATAGTGTCAGAAGTTTTTTATTTACAAAAATGTAGCCAAAATTCTCAATATAGTAATCAGGAATTCTTAGTCTTTATGGTATCCTTCCTATCACTTCTTCACCGTCTAAAGTTTGTCAGTAGCAGTATGACTCACCTTGCTCAGTAACTTTGATCTGTTACCTGAGGTCGGGCGTATGGCACTTCTTGAGTCTACACTCCCTGCAAAAAAGAAGTATTCTAATATTGCATTAACAATCCATTGGGTGCATTTGATATTAATCTTGGGAACTCTATGCTAACTGCTCTGCTATATATTCACAAGAGTATTTTTGACGGAGTTAAATTGTCTTCAGTTTTCTGTTTGGAGAATTGGTAATGAAATGAAAGCTGCAAGATATTATGTGTATAATCATCTCACCTTGTTACGTCAAGAGTTATCTGTTAATGTATATGATCCATTCATGATAATGAAGTACCAGTAACTATTATATTATATACCTTTGTGTGTCTGAAATGGTGCCTGTTTTAAGAGTCTGTCCTGGAAGGCTGTTGGAGGAAATGGTGATTTCTGCGTGGCCGAAGGTTTTGCTCCACGGCATTTGGGTGTCAGTGAGGTCTTGTAAGGCTCACCAGGTATTCTTGTGAAGGCTGTTGATGATGCTGATGAAGTTGAAGGACCTGACCTTTCTTGAACTGTAAAACGTATTGGTTTTGTATCAAATGGAGGCTTTTTTGCCTTTTGGGCACTGGATGGTCTTGGTCTTCCAGTTTTGACTTTACGGACTGAAGAGTTTGAAGGTAAGCTACATGGATCACTTACTGTACTTCCAGGTTTTCCAGTTGTGTGCTTTGTTGGCACACTCTTATCACTTATCTTCTTGACTGTTTTCAGCTTTGAACTTACTGTTCTGATGCCATCATCCGCAGGTCTTGGGTGCCGGATGGACCTCTCTTGGATATCCTCTATCACTTCGCCTTCATCTTTGCTAGCATTTTTAGGTGGTTCTATGGGAACTCTATCAGCTTAGAAAGAAAATAAAATACACATTCTTTTTATTTCATATTTTGTTTAAGAAATCACTGCACTCTCTCACAAAAGTTGCACAAGCTAAAGTTTAACCATATGAATTGCAATTAAATAATTTCTTATTTGAAGGAATTTATTTCGATATATATATATATATATATATATATATATATATATATATATATATATATATATATATTCATGCATATATATATGTATAATACACATACACACACACACACACACACACACACACACACACACACACACACTCACACACACACACACACACACACACACACACACACACACACACACACACACACACACACACACACACATATATATATATATATATATATATATATATATATATATATATATATATATATATATATATAGTTTCGGTTTTACGTCACGAACTCCCTTTTCAACTAAGGGCTAGGACGGTTGCCTTCTTGCGAAGGACTTGCTTTGGCAGATGTAATCGTTACCCTGAGTGTATGCCCTTACTAACCTCAGTCCGTGACGGGGCGCGAACCCTCGACCTGCCGCCTAAGAGTCGTGGACGCTAAAATTTTGCCACGGAGACTACATATATATATATATATATATATATATATATATATATATATATATATATATATATATATATATATATATATATATAAATGTGTGTGTCTGTGTGCGTTTTTTTAATGAGTGTGACACCGGAACAGGCAGAAACTGCCCTCACCAATAATAGCCCGGGCACGAGAAAACACCAAAACGAAGGAAAAGAAAAAGGTTAAGGACAAGGCAGAGATGAGGTAATGTCACACAAAGGAAAACGACAGACATAAAAACAGTCAAAGTACGGAGAACCCAGAGATATGGAGGACTAGGCCCTGAGATGACGATAGATCTGCTCTTTGAAGGATGAAAGGTCATAAGAATTAGGAAACACAGAAGGAGGCAGAGAGTTCTAGAGTCTGGAGGTAGATGGGAAAAATCAGTCGCTGCACCGACCAATCCGCGAGCTACAAATCTGCACACAGTACCTGTGGGATGAGGCCGCTTGGCGAGTGGTACACGACCTCGGCAGTGGGGGGGGGATGCAACTTGCCAACTCATCAGAGCAGCAATGGAAGTAGTAGGGATAGCAAAGAGAAAGGGAAGATACCTTACGGCGAAGAGAGAGAGAATCCAGATTAGAAGTAAGAGAAGGATCATTCATGAGTCTGACTGCCCTAGATTCAATCCTATCAAGGAGATAAGTATAAGAAGAAGCACCCCAGATGTGTGAGCAGTATTCTAAGCAGGGAAGGATAAGACCTTTATAAATTTTAAGTAACTGTAAAGAGGAAAAGTAATGATGTGTGTGTGTCTGTGTGTGTCTATATATATATATACTGTATAAAAAAAAAAAAAAAATATATATATATATATATATATATATATATATATATATATATATATATATATATATATATATATATATATATATATATATAGAAAGAAAAGGGAACTCTGGAACATTTATATTATAGTTGAGCATCAGAGAGTAAATTTGAGTTATGAAGACAGCTTGTTTCAGATATCAGCTATGAAGACATGCAAGTCATTAAAGTTGATATCTGAAACAAGCTGTCTTCATAACTCAATA
>JAXCGZ010022664.1:167500-172500 GCA_037179515.1 Halocaridina rubra | reverse complement strand
TTATAATAAAAAAATAAATAAATAATAATAATAATAATGATAATAAATAATAATAATAATAATAATAATAATAATAATAATAATAATAATAATAATAATAATAATAATAATAATAATAATAATAATAATAATAATAAAAATAATAATAATAATATAGTTGACTAATATTCATTTTCGCTACAGTAACTGAAGCTTAATAGGAGAATAAAAATTACAAAGCCAGATATTTACTTCAAAAAAGCAAGTCAGTGTGTCAAAAAATTTTACACTAAGAAAACTGCGTCCACACACTTCCAACTTCGGATAAACACTGAGACTGAAAGAGGAACCGGGTAGTCCAGCAACCCTGGAATTTAGGCTAACTTAAAAGTTCATCTCGAACTTTTAGGCTGAGATTGGCGCATGCGTTTTCTCACTATTTATAACCTATATTGATTACAACATTGCAGAGTTTGATGAGACCCTCAGTACTCAGTTATCTGATGAGATCTTCAGTACTCAGTTATTTGATGAGATCTTCAGTTTTTAACTCTTCTACATAAAACTAGTATTCCTGGAAAAGTTACTATTCATGTCTTTTCAATACATCTCATATAATGTCATTCTGTGATTTTTATTTGTTCATAACCATTATATTCTGAGCTTCATTCTTGACCAATAGTCTAAAATATTAGATTTTCATACTAGTAAAGTATTCATGAAGTCTCTCCTTTAAAAATTAGGTGTCTCAAGATTATGCATTTTACAAGCTTAAAAATTCCCCGAATAGAAAAATCATCAACAGCAACTGTTAGACACATAATACGCAAAAAGCTTTGCATATTTGCTTTTCCAACTTCTTAAAGCTTAAGAAGGTGTTCGCGTTTCTTTCAGCAATGAAAAGGTCATATAATGCGTAGACAAGGTCAGTTATGTCATGTAGGCATTCAGGTACATTCACAACTGCGAGTCTATGAAAGTACATACACAGGCAACCAAGAGCCAACAGAGCTTTTCAACAAAATAGAAGTTTTCCGCAGACCTTGCCTTTGTTTCTGTTTTTTTTTTTTTTCAGTTTTAGACTGAACAAAGTCATATTGTTTACATAATTTATGCATGCCCATGTCAATTCGTCTCAATCCGTCTAAATCGAGAACAGATCACTCAAAAAAAAATGGATATTAGATGCATAAGAGACTGGATATGACTAAATTAATCTATTCTTATAATTCACTTATATATAAACCATCATACACTTTCCAGTGGTAGAAATACCCGAGTCGCTAAGTGATACGCCTGAAAAACGGGAGCGTCACCCTGCCGCGGGACGTTAGTAAGGAAATCCAGTCTTAATCCTCCTGCTCTAATATGTCTGTGTCCACCCTCACTCGACTGCAGATTTATTATGACACATAAAGAAGGTAAGAATAATACAGGTTTCCAGGCTTGCAATGGATATATCATCCAGTGATGTTCATATATGGCTGTAACAAAGGATATTCCTGTAACTTAACTACTGTTAGGTTTTCTACAAGCTTCCAGTCCGTCAATGGACTTCTCAACCAATGGAATTCTTCTCCATCACTTACAATTATCCTTTTACTTACCTTGAAGTTAAGTTCTCTACAGGCCCGCAGTTCTGCAGTGAATTTATCATCCATTGGTCGGCTTATAGAATGAAGAACCCAATATAAAAGTAAATCTCTTAATCTTTTCCCTTCGACAAGGCTCCAGTTTTACCCTGGACTTTCCATCCATGAGTGTCCTTGACTTCTTAATAAAGATATCCCAGTACACCACCTTCTCCTTGTACCGTTTACAAGTCCCTTAGTCCTGTAGTGAACTTTTTCGTTCATTAGTGTCCTTTAACTGCTTAATAAAGATACCTCAGTGACCCACCTTCACCTTGTACTGCATCTCTTACGAGTCTTCAGTCCTGCATAGGGCTTTCTATATATTGGTGTCCTTGATTGAAATGCAGAGATACCCCCGCAACCCACAGTAATCTTGAATCTCTTACGAGACCTTTGTCCTGTGCAGAGGCCTTTTTATTCATCAGCGTACTTATTTGCAATATAGGATACTCCATTAACAGTAAGCTTCATACAAACATAGTCCTGGAGCAAATTTCTCATCCACTGATGTCGTTAGATGACAGCACTTCACCTATCAATAAGCTTCCAGCAGCCTTAATTAGACGTGAGCTATGAACGCTCGTATAATATATCACAATGAGTCCCCTTGAGTGAGGCGACGCAGATCTGAGTGGAACCGGGGGGTTAAGGATGCCTGCCATTCCCATTGCTCTGTGGCTGGGATCAAACCACTGATATCAGTTAACCACATAGTGGAGTGATTAACCTTTAGTGTCCTTAACTACAAATGTATGTCTGTAGTTGACCTGGTTTCATGCCCTCTACTGACCTTCAATCCTACGGTGTTCTTCTAATCCTATCATATGTTTTTAATATGGGAGTGACCAGCTTCAGACTTAAATATAATTCTTTCTGCAAACCTGTTCTCCTACAATGGACATTTGTAATAATGGAATGGCCTCTTTCAGACCTAAAAGTAAAGCTTCCCGCAAGCTAGCTGTCCTGCAATGGACATTTTCTTTTTTTCATTGTTGATCTTGACGTTGACAAAAGATACTTGACTTACCTTAATATTCAATCTCCTACAGGCCTCCAGTGATCTGGGGCTGGTAAGGATATAAGGACAATCATGATGATCAGGAAGGTCATAATTGTAGAGGTCAAGCCTCAAACCCTCTTCCTTCATATTGGCGTCACCTGGAAACAGCATATCACAGAGTTAATATATATATATATATATATATATATATATATATATATATATATATATATATATATATATATATATATATATATATATATATATATATATATATATATATATATATATATATATATATATATATATATATATATATATATATATATATATATATATATATATATATATATATATACATATATATATATATATATATATATATATATATATATATATATATATATATATAAAAATATATATATATACATATATATATATATATATATATATATATATATATATATATATATATATATATATATATATATATATATATATGTATATATATGTATATATATGTATATATATATATATATATATATATATATATATATATATATATATATGTATATATATATATATATATATATATATATATATATATATATATATATATATATATATATATATATATATATATATATATATATATATATACATATACATATATATATATATATATATATATATATATATATATATATATATATATATATATATATATATATAGCTATATATATATATATATATATATATATATATATATATATATATATACATATATATATATATATGTATGTATGTATGTATGTATGTATGTATATCGATACCAGAAATAAAAAAAAAATGAAACTGGATTGAAGCTTTCCATTGTACTCGATCACTATTTCTGATCATTTCCAATGATAATTTTTATATAAAAATATAAGCTTGTATTACCGAGAATTCTAATAAAAAGCACTAATTTTAACAAAGCGAAGAGAGCAAATAAATAAAATGATAAAACACAATACATTTGTGTTATTTTTTATGTTTTATTATAATAATATAACTAAAATATAACACAAATGTTTTACAATGCTTAAAAAGAACAGCGACTATTTACAATGAACATTTCAAAATAGATATTCAAGAAATATGCAACAATCTTTGTGTGAACCAATTGTATTCAAGTTAATGTTCCTTTACTTTATTGTGATTTTACACCCAATATCACTCGAAAACTTCAAAATGACCAACAGATTAAATACTATAATATAGAACTAGAAATATATGAAGCGATGAGATTTCTAATATGTCATTTACTTATCTGATGTAGTAGCTCATGTTGTATGGTGGTGCATGCGTCTGTAACTTACGACATGTGTTCTAATTAGGTTCAAAAAGCTTTTGGAGAAAAATAATATTGTTAACATCATGGCTTCACTGTGTAAACATATACTGAAGTTCCATGTACAATTGTAATAAGTTGATATGAGAACGACGGGAAAATGCTTGCTTGATCATGCTGGTGTATAATATGCAAATTTTTATTTGCTGTAGTAACTCTGTCAACATAGTGGCATGAATGTATAGCTTGCGATGCGAGTTTGATTTCCCTGAGGTTCAGAAATTTATCGTGTAAAAGAGTATTGTTAAAATCACGATTTCACTGTGAATAATAATACAACAGTAATAGGTTGATATAAGAACGACTAAAAAAATTCTCGCTTGATCTGACTGGACTATGAAATGCTCAGTCGGTATGGTGGCATGATATGTAGCTTGCAACGCGAGTTCAGTTCCCTTGAGGTTCAAATACTTTTTTTCTTGAATAAAAATATCTTGAACTTCATGGTTTCATCATGAATATATATATACAAAAATTCCACTTAAAACTATAATAGGTTGACATAAGATTGACGGAAAAAATTCTTCCTTAATCTGGCTGGCTTATGCTATGGGATGTATGTTGTTGCAAACCTTCCACCAAAATAGGAATTATTCGTTCTAGATAGAAATGGTTCAATAATGAGTGTAAGAGAGCTAAGGAGTGGAGAGACAAATGCTGGAAAAGGTAAAGGAGGAGAAAAATCATCATAAATGCATGGCAGACTATTAAAAGAGCAAGAAATTATTACCTAGGTAAAAGAAGAGAGGCAGAGAGAGACTATGAATGGGATATCACTAGGAAGGCTAAAGAAAATCCAAACCTTTTCCACAGTTTTATCAGAGGAAAACTGAAGGTTATAGAACTGGTTTTAAAGCTAAAGAAAGCTGATGGAAGCATCACTGAGACGGATGAAGAGATCTCCGAAGAACTAAGCAAGGAGTTTCAGTCAGTATTTACAGTAGAAAATACCCCACCCCCTCAGATTGCAGAGATAGGAGCTCATGGGCAGGTA
>JAXCGZ010022664.1:122500-162500 GCA_037179515.1 Halocaridina rubra | reverse complement strand
TCTCTCTCTCTCTCTCTCTCTCTCTCTCCCCCCCAAACTATATTTGATGTCGGAAGTCAGCATTCTTGTAGCGTGATAAGGTGCTTGACCGCTAAATAAATATATAGATAGATATAGATAGATAGATGATTGAAGGACAGTTTTATGGAAATATTAAATCATTTGACAAACACAACTATCCAAGTAAAGGCTATGAATGAGGGAGATAGAGGGAAAGCAAGAATAGATAATAGAACAGGAGAGAACCAAGATATGCTTAATGACCATGAAAGAGAGACAGAATTATTAATTTCAACACTAGTTCTAGCAAATCTTTTATTGAAACTATGTATGTATCTATTTTTTCACCTTTTTCATTTATAAAGTCAGCTGTATCACTGTCCATACTTTTTCTTGTGTTCATGGCTTTGAAGAGCCAATGGTTTTAACATTTTGGACTTCCCATTTTTGTTTGGTTACTTTATAAATATGAGAGACTCGTTGCTGCCATAACTCATATATATGACTAATCGACTATTGGAGTTATGTGAAGATGTTTGATGTAGAATTGAAGAATTTCTGTTCTTTTGAGGTATTAATTTTTGTTACTTTTTTTATTAATTCCATCTCGTGTCTCATGTTGGCATGCTAAACTTTTTAAAGATTTCTTTGATCAGGAAAAGATTAGCGACCACCAGTACACTAAACACCCCAGTATATTGTTAGGTTAGGTTAGGAGTGTCATCATAAAAACAAAGACAAATATTTCTTGAGCAGGTCACCAAAGATTTTTTTAAGACAAACGTGACACCTCTTTTGAGGGCTGCAAGTACAAGGAGGTATTCACAAAAAGGAAAAGTTAGCTGTAAACTCCAATACAGGAAGTCAAAGCCAGAAAACCCTCGCTTCGGAAAGATGATTAAATGATACCGCCCTCCAATAAGCATTCTCTGGTACTACCATAAGAAGATTAATCTATTCTAGATTTAAAGATGAAAAGACAGCATTGGCTAACTAAGTACAAGCTTTTAGGACTTGTGTTCTAGATATATTGATATTTAGTGCATAATAGTTAAATGGGTTTTCATATATATATATATATATATATATATATATATATATATATATATATATATATATATATATATATATATATATACATGCACACACACATATATGTATATATATATATATATATATATATATATATATATATATATATATATATATATATATATATATATATATATATACATACATATATATATATATATATATATATATATATATATATATATATATATATATATATATATATATATATATATATGTATGGTAGGAAAAGGCCAATTAAAGAAAGAAACGTAAAAATATTTGAAGAACCAATTGATTTCGTGACCAAATCATGTGGTCACTGTATGGTAATAGTTCAATGTTATTCATATATATATATATATATATATATATATATATATATATATATATATATATATATATATATATATATATATATATATATATATTTATACATATATATATATATATATATATATATATATATATATATATATATATATATATATATATATATATATATATATATATATATATATATATATATATATATATATATATATATATATATATATATATATATATATATATATATATATATATATATATATATATATATATATATATATATATATATATATATATATATATATATATATATATATATATATATATATATATATATATATATATATATATATATATATATATATATATATATATATATATATATATATATATATATATATATATATATATTGGCTGGAGTACAACTTCAAGAGACAGAAAATTAGTGAGATCTAGGAGTAAACATACTGGCAGATTTGTCTCCAGAAATACATATAAATGGCATAGTAAGGGCAGCATATGCCTTCTTATCAAATGTAAGGGTAGCTTTCAGGCACATGGACAAGGAAATGTTCAGAAATATTTATGTAACCTATGTGAGACCAAAACTTGAATATGCAGCCCCATTTTGGAATCCGCACTTGAAAAAGCACATAGCTAAGCTTGAAAAAGTTCAAAGACATGCCACGAAACTGGTGCCAGATATACGTAATCTCAGTTATGATGAGAGGCTGAGGGAATTAGACTTACCATCACTCGAAGCTAGAAGATTGAGGGGGATATGGTGACAATCTTTAAATTCCTTCATGGTTATGATAGAGTGGATAGGAATCGATATTTTGATATGGCTGGATCTAGAACTAGAGGTCATGGTTTGAAGCTTCGTAAGAAAACTTCTTTGCAGGATGGAAGGAAATACTTTTTCAGTGTAAGAGTAGTTGATAATTGGAACTGGCTAAGCGAGGAGGTAGGTAATGTTATCTCAATTCATAGTTTTAAGGACAGGTAAGATAAGTATCACTAAGTACAAAATGGAACCGATCAGGAGATGAGAAGATACGAGCGTTGGGCTCTTTCCCATAAACACAATTAGGTAATCACATCACATTACTTAATTTTTTGTGTAAATTGGGGAGAGATCTTACAGTCGCTTACCTGATCCTGTGGTTCCATATATTGTTAAAATCAATATCCTACCCATTTACATTAACTTGATAGTTAGTTTGATACATGAAATAATTAAATAATTAAATAAATAATAAAAATACACCTGTCAGCAGTACTGAGTTAAGTTGCCAAGTAGCACAGCTGTCTTATTTTCTCATTGTTTTCTTTTAGATTTTTTTTTATCATTTTTTATATTGTATTAATTGTGTTAAATATAAAGTCTGATGCTGTGATAACATACCTTGGTTAACAAGTGAGTTTATCAGTTAAGAAGAATATATGTCAAAAACAAGTGGGTGTCTCCTCAGATACAAACTCGAAATTTCCTTCAAGTAGACTTGTTTTGCATTTTTTCCCTCAAATTACCAGAGTAAAATTTTTAAGTTAGGATGTGTGTTACCAGAAAAAAAGATGAATTGAGTAACTATATAGTACTTTTATGAAGATATAGAAATTCTGTGTGAAGCTTAAATAAAAGCTTTTCTCTCTTTTTTTCATCTTTTTTTTCTTCTTCTTCTTCTTTCTCATTTCTGTGAAAGGGAAAACATTAAAATAAGGCCATCTCTGTCCCAACCCCCAACCCCCATTCATTGGTTGGGGAGGGATGATAGAGGATCTTCATGGGATGTAGCAGCAGGAGGAGGAGTACCTAATAGGAGATTAAAACCGAAAATCAAGGAATTAGAGACAATGATTATAAACCTTGATGATAAAATTTGGAGTATGGATAGAGAAATGAAAGAGAATGAAACACTCAGAGAGGAAATAAAATGTCTGGAGGAAGCAAATAAAGCACAAGGGAAGGAGAGAAAAGAACTAAAATAAAAACGAATAAAGAAGCTGGAAGGGCAAACAGTGAACTAGAAACCAGAATTTCTAAACAAGAAGATAACAACAAACAGCTGAATGACAACCTAAATGAAATAAATGTTATTTCAATGCTCTCTTCTGAGAGAGACGAGATTGCAGCTTGGAATGTCCAGATTAAGGAAAACATCTAACAGTCTAGAAAAGAGTCTCAGGAGCTGAATACTGAACATGATGCCATGAAAACTTTCTTTGCTTATGCATTAAAGGGGAATGTGGTAGTAAAAGAGGCTGTGAAGGTGGTGGCACTGGAAAATATACAAACAGTTGACTATAAAGAGACAGTAATAACAAAAAAAATTAAAGACGTTGTGATGGCAAGGGCAAATCCACTGATGAAACAGGCCCTTGATAAAGAGAAAACAGAGGTAATCTCAGGCATAAGCAAATCCCATGAGCCAACATGGCAGGGGAGACTTGAAGAAAATAAAGCTAGGGTTGTAGACTTGATAAGAAAGCTTGGAGTAGTTTGTGGTCCTATTAATATTGCAAACATTCACCAACTAGGTAAATATTCAATTGAGGGAAAGCAGAGACCAACAGAAGTAACCATTGAGAGAGGGGACACATGTAGAGAATTATTAATGAGGAAAAAAAGTCTAAAAGACCTTCAAGAATTCAAAGAAGTGTTCATTAGACAATACAGAACACAGGAAGAGATGGAAAGGATCAAAAACTTGTTGCAAGAGGCTAGAAGGTTAAATGAGGAAAGAAATGAAGAAGAGAAGAAAAATATTCATTTCAAAGTTCTTCCAGACAAAGGGGAGATAAAGAAGATTATGACAGGAGATCAGGGGATGTGGCCTCATTAAGATTGTTATACACAAATGCTGATGGATTAGCTGATAAGGCAGTAGAATTAAAAGATAGGATTCACAACAGTAAGGCAGATATAGTAGCAGTTACAGAAACTAAGTTGAGTGAGGACATAATCAGTGTCACAGTTTTTCCTAAGGGCTTAAAAATATTAATGGTTGAAAAATTTGAGAGGACTGATGGAGGGATAGCACTGCTTATAAGTAAAAGGATTCAGGTTGAAGAAATAAACTTGGCCATAGAAAGTGAGCGCAAGGAATTTCTTGTTGCTCGCATAAATCCTGGGTCAGAGAGCATTATAATAACTGTTGTATATAACCCACCAAGGAACCAACATAGGCTAGAAGTTTATGAGGAAAGTCATATAGGTACTGTTGGAGTCATAAACTCAGGTGTTAACATGGCACGGAAGTGAAAATGTAGGATTTTGATTATGGGAGATTTTAATCAAAAAGAGATAGATTGGATAAATCTTGACCCACGCAGTGGTGAGGACTCATTCGGGGCAAGATTCCTAGATTGTGTACAAGGGAATTTCCTACACCAACATGTAATGGAACCAATGAAGGCCAGGGGCGGGGATAAGCCATCACTACTTGATCTAGTATTCACAGATAACGTGTTGAATATTGAAAAAAATTGAGTATGAACAACCATTTAGAAAGAGTGACCACTGTGTGTTGGCGATGGAGTATATTATTGAAGGTATTCGGCCTGAAAGTAGAGGCACTGAGGACATGAGGAGGAACTATCCGAAAGGAGATTACATCAAAATGAATGAGCTTTTTGCAGTTATTGACTGGAGGACCTTATTTTACAACAAATCTGTACAAGAAATGTACATCTTTTGTGAAAAATATGGGAAGATAGTAGATTGCTGCATATCTGTCACCAAAGTAGGTGTAATTCATGCCAGAGAGAAATGGTTTGATAATGAGTGTAAAAGAGCTAAGAAGTGGAGAGACAACTGCTGGAAAAGGTATAGGGGAAGAAAAAACATAAATGCCTGGCAAACCTACAAAAGAGCAAGAAATGACTACCTAAGTAAAAGAAGAGAGGCAGAAAGAACTATGAAAGGGACATCACCAGGAAGGCTTAAGAAAATTCCAAGCTTTTCTACAACTTTATCAGAGGATAACTGAAGGTAAAAGAACAGGTTTTAAGGCATAGGAGAGCGAATGGAAGCATCACTGAGACAGATGAAGAGATCTACAAAGAATTGAACAAGGACTTTCAGTCAGTATTTACAATAGAAAATACCCCACCCCTCAGATTGCAGAGATAAAAGCTCATGGGCCGGTATTAGAGAACATCAACCTTTCAGCCACAGAGGTATGCAAAACGCTGATGGAGTTTGATGTCCTTAAAGCTACAGGTCCAGATAATATATCCCCTCATGTACTTAAGAAATGCACAAACTCAATATCAGTGGCACTAGGTATCATATTTAAAAAGTCACTGGAGTCAGGGTAGATTCCAAGATGCTGGAAACAAGCAAACGTGATACCTATCTTCAAAAAGGGAAGGAGGGATACGGCTCTAAACTATAGACCAGTTTCCTTGACAAGCATAGTTTGTAAAGTTATGGAGAAACTACTGAGGATGCATATCTATCTTTACTTGGAATCCTTCAACTTTTTGTCAGTGAGACAACATGGCTTCAGAGAAGGTAGATCAACAGCAAAGAACTTATTAGAATTTTATGATGAGATAAGCCGAATCTTACAGGAGAGAGAGGGCTGGGCAGATTGCATATTCCTAGACTTCCAGAAAGCATTTGACACACCCCGACACGGGGGACTTATTAAGAAGCTGCAAGCAATGGCTAGAATAGGTGGAAATGTTTTGGAATGGATAAAAACTTACTTAGAAGGAAGGGAACAGAGGGTTAGAGTAAGACACTCAGTGTCTGAATGGAGCTGAGTTAGTAGTGGAGTTCCACAGGGTTCAGTTTTAGGGCCACTTTTGTTCCTTGCATATGTAAATGACCTACCATAGTATGTAAATTCATTCATGAATATGTTTGCAGATGATGCAAAGATTGTGAAGAAAGTAGGAAACGAGAACAATGGTAGAGAACCTCAGGAAGATCTAAATAGTCAGCATGAGTGGTCAGAAAAGTGGCTAATGCAAATCAATATTTCAAAATGTAATGTAATGAGAATGGGTACAAGTGCAAAAAGGCCCAAGCTTGACTACTCGGTGGCTGGAGTACAACTTCAAGAGACAGAAAATGAGAGAGATCTGGGAGTAAACATACTGGCAAATTTGTCTCCAGAAATACATATAAATGGCATAGTAAGGGCAGCATATGCATTCTTATCAAATGTAAGGGTAGCCTTCAGGCATATGGACAAGGAAATGTTCAGAAATATTTATGTAACCTATGTGAGGCCAAAACTCGAATATGCAGCCCCCTTTTGGAATCCGCACTTGAAAAAGCACATAGCTAAGCTTGAAAAGTTCAAAGACATGCCACGAAACTGGTGCCAGATATACGCAATCTCAGTTATGATGAGAGGCTGAGGGAATTAGACTTACCATCACTCGAAGCTAGAAGAGTGAGGGGGGATATGGTGACAGTCTTTAAATTCCTTCATGGTTATGATAGAGTGGATAGGGATCGATATTTTGATATGGCTGGCTCTAGAACTAGAGGTCATAGTTTGAAGCTTCGTAAGAAAACTTCTTTGCAGGATGTAAAGAAATACTTTTTCAGTGTAAGAGTAGTTGATAATTGGAATTCGCTAAGCGAGGAGGTAGTTAATGCTATCTCAATCCATAGTTTTAAGGACAGGAATGATAAGTATCACTAAGTCTAAAATGGAACCGATGAGGAGACGGGAAGATATGAGCTTTGGGCTCTTTCCCGTAAACACAATTAGGTTATCACAATTAGGTAATCACATACATGCTTACATACATACATGCATATATACATACATACATACATATATTTATATATATGCATCTGTGTGCCTGTATTTATATATATATATATATATATATATATATATATATATATATATATATATATATATATATATATATATATATATATATATGAAGCAAAAAAAGGCCCATAAATAAAACGTATATCAAAATAAAAAAGCTTTAGAAGCAGGGATTTATAAAATTGATTGCTGTTCCTGCGAAAAATCCTACATAGGTCAAACTGGTCGTTCACTAGGCCAGAGAATTTCCGAGCATAAAAGAGCAGTAAGATATGGCGTTGAAAGTTCTGCTTTATTTGTGCATATGCGAGATACTGGGCACCCTATTAATTGGAGTGAGTCCTCATTGCTATATAAGAGTAATTGCCAATATAGGAGAAAGATACTTGAAGCAGCCATTATAGAAAAATCCGAAACATTAAATTTATCAAATGGACAGTGGAGATCTGACGTTGTGGATGAAGCATTATTAAAAGACCTCATTAAGAAGATTATGCCAAATGACCGTCCACCTGACCTGGAGGTTTGAGGATAATCCCATCGTGAATCCTCCTGGGAATCATAGCTAGCATCTCTCCTCACCTTTATCCACAGCTCTGTATTTATCAATTCATTTGTACCTGAAGAGGACTGGAGTCCAGTCGTAATATATAGTACATCTTCGCTTCTTTTTGTGTTTTATTTATGGGCCTTTTTTTGCTTCATATTGTGCTGTGATATAACAGTTTATTTTGCATATATATATATATATATATATATATATATATATATATATATATATATATATATATATATATATATATATATATATATATATATATATATATATATATATATATATATATATATATATATATATATATATATATATATATATATATATATTTATATATATATATATATATATATATATATATATATATATATATATATATATATATATATATATATATATATATATATATATATATATATATATATATATATATATATATATATATATATATATATATGCGCGCACAGATACACACACACACACACACACACACACACACACACACACACACACACACACATATATATATATATATATATATATATATATATATATATATATATATATATATATATATATATATATATATATATATATATATATATATATATATATCCTCAACTTGGTGCCGATCCCAAGCCCGGGTAAATGGGGAGGGTTGGCGGCAGGAAGGGCATCCGGCCATAAAAATTTTGCCAAAACCAAAATATGGCCAGTACAAATAACGAAAATAGTCACCATACTAGGGCGGTCCCCATAGGCGACGCGTTGGGGCTTCGCATGACCCCTCCGGAAAATCAGCAAGGGCTGCCCAGTCATGGGCGGGCTGGGTTAACGCATACAGAACTAGATATAAAGAGGTAAGACATTAATAAACGAAATTTATCTATACGAAAAATATAATTAGTTGTGGTTATTAAAACTTAAACTTATAAGTAATGGATCCAATCATTTTGAGCGAAGTCATTTTGAGAGAAGTCATTTTGAGCGAAGTCATTTTTACCGGTCATTTTGAGCGAAGTCATTTGAGCGAAACATTAATAGCGAATGGAAATTTCAGCGAAGGTTAATTTTTAAGCTAACCTTATCTCAAGTATATTTTTTAGTTTTATCAATTGGTCAAAGAGTCTTAAAAAAAATTCACTGAAGCTCGCTCAATATGACAGCTCAAAATGCACATAATTTTAACTTCGCTCTAACGACTGGTCACGATAAGTAATTGGTGACTTTTTCTAAAAGCAAATACTATCTAAATAGTTCACAGAAATAAAAAAAATACCTAAGTCATACTTGCTTTTTGTAAATAGAGTAAAGCACAAAGAGCTGCAGTTATAATAGTTGAGAAGAATAGTTATGAAAATGTAACTAGGACCGGAGAACTCTTCAGTTTTGTTATGCTAAAACAAACATACAAATACTTTCAAATATAAATAAAAACAAAGTTTTTTAGATACAGTGCCAAAAAATGCCATTATTATAAAAAACAATGTTAAAACCATTCGGATACTTTAGCTAACCGTAAATATATTGCAAGTTATTTAATGTATGCAAAGGCTCTTTAATTGTGTTAGTAAACAATTAATTCTTGTGAAATAAGTCAAGTATGAATAATTTTTTCAGATCTATAAACTAATGACCAAACTCAAATTCTTTCATGATTCAGTAAAGTCAATTTAGTTATTTTAGCTACACTGAACGGTGCTAAAATACTACTGAAAGCAAGTGGAACTCCATTTTCAATTCAAGTCAATTTAGTTATTTTAGCTACACTGAACGGTGCTAAAATACTACTGAAAGCAAGTGAAACTCCATTTTCAATTCAAGTCAATTTAGTTATTTTAGCTACACTGAACGGTGCTAAAATACTACTGAAAGCAAGTGAAACTCCATTTTCAATTCAAGTAAATTTAGTTATTTTAGCTACACTGAACGGTGCTAAAATACTACTGAAAGCAAGTGAAACTCCATTTTCAATTCAAGTCAGTGCTATTAAAAGACTAACTATAAATATGCAAAGATTTTTCACTTATGCTAATGATCCTAAACTGTGTCATATTTCTAGATCTCATTTTAGTAAATTAAATGTGTTTAAATAGTTTTATGTGTATGTTTATGCGCCTCATTTACACTAATTAAAATGCTGATCATTAGATATAGCACTTAGAAGATGCCATTAACCTGTTTTTATGTGTGTGTAAAAGATCATATAAGTAACTTTTATTAATATAATTTCATAAGTAATTTAAGTGAAGGTGCTTCAGCAATTTTTGTAAAGTGTGAATGGAGTCATATTTACTATAATCCTTGTTAAATGATATAATAGATTAATTTGCAGTTATATCAAAAGTTTTAATATATATATATATATATATATATATATATATATATATATATATATATATATATATATATATATATATATATATATATATATATATATATGTATGTATATATATATATATATATATATATATATATATATATATATATATATATATATATATATATATATATATATATATATATATATATATATATATATATATATATATATATATATTATATATATATATATATATATATATATATATATATATATATATATATATATATATATATATATATATATATACCGGCATACATATATATATATATATATATATATATATATATATATATATATATATATATATATATATATATATATATATATATATATATATATATATATATATATATATATATATAGTATGTATGTATATATATATATATATATATATATATATATATATATATATATATATATATATATATATATAGATAGATAGATAGATAGATAGATAGATAGATAGATAGATAGATAGATAGATAGATAGATAGATAGAGAGACGTAGGTAGATACAGATAGATAGGTAAATAGAGAGATTTGTGTGTCAATGACAGTAAATTTATAGAATTGTAATACATGTATGTCACTGGGAGCAAATGTGTAAGATTATCCTCGTATATGTGTATCATTGCGAGTAAACGTATAAATTCTACTCGTATATGTGTGTCACTGCGAGTATATACTGCAGATTTTACTTGTATCAGTGTGTCAATACAAGGAATTGTATAAGATCAACTCGTGTATTTGTATGTGTCATTACGAAAAAAAGTTAATATGTTACTCGCATATGTGTCAGTGCGAGTAAAAGATCAAGATTAAACTCGTATGTGTTTCACTACGAGCAAGTACTTAAGATAATACTCGTATACATGTGTCAGTGCGAGTGAATGATTCAGATTACAGAGCATAAATGAAGTATAATTTTTATCTTAATGTTTTTTAAATGTCGGGCACTGGGTGTGGAACCCCCCCCCCCTACTGACTCTGACAGGAGTGATAAAAAGTACCCATTCCTAAGAGAAAGGTAAGGAGGCACCCCATTTCTATGTCTATTTATTTGTATATTTATTTATAAAATAAAATATTTAATCAATAAATCCTTTATATATTAATTTATTAGTAAAGTAGAAGTAGAAAAATGATAAATATAATGAATGTCTATCAATATCGCCACGGGCTGAGGTTAGCAAGGGCATGCACTCAGGGTAACGATTAAACCTGCCAAAACAAGTCCTTTGCAAGAAGGCAACCGCCCTAGCCCTTGGTAGAAAAGGGAGTCCGTGACGTAAAAACGGAACATTGCGAGACAGAGCTTATATTGTGAAGTATAAAAATATAATAAATAAAAATCAATTTTGAAATTATAGTTTTACAAGATGTTATTTACAGTACTTATATTTCTTTAAAGAGATTATTCGTATTTTTTCAGCAAAAATATGCCTGTAAAATTTAGGACTCAAATGTTCCATTTTCCAGGTGTTTAGAACCCATAAAAGTCAGGTTAATTAAAGAGGTTAAATTTCTCTTCCAGACTGGAAAAAGTTACGTCATCTATATACTTCAACCTGATGAGAAGCGAGAACATCATTCTTATTACGAATGATGTTTTCGCAAGAGCCATATTCCCCCTTATAAGGGGGGTGGCTGAGTCAAAGTTTAAGATCTTGACTCTCTGTGGGAAGAAAATACAGAGGAGAGGATTCCCAGTTACCTCGCTCCGCCACATTTAGTCGGCTTTTACGACACGCAGGGGAACACGGAGAAAGTATTCTTACCTCCCTTCCTCATTTGATTATAGTAATTAACCAATTTGTTTTTCCTTCCATAGTGTTTGGGCATAAACGATCGAGACCCCCACGAGAACCATAATTTGATGACGACTTTCCCTTTCCATGGCAACCAATTTTATGTCATTTCCTGCCCCAATTCTCCTCACTGGTAAGTTCTCTGGGAGGTGGCACTTCTTGGCATCCAATTATGGCACCGTTTTTTGCGTCATCTCATTTTCCAATTATGGAACTGTTTTATGTGTCAGCTTAGTTTCCAATTATAGAACCGTTTTATGTGACAATTAATCCCCAATCGAATGGGGTGGACACAAACAAATTGAATATGTGAGAGTACGGCTAGATGCCCTTCCTTACGCCCTGAAGTGGAATCGAACCCGAGTTAGTTCATTCCCGACGCGCATGCTCTACCACTTGTAACTTCTTCTTCTTCGTCTACATCTTTTCCCACTTTTATGTGGGGTCGATGTTTCTGGTTAGTGTTCTCTACCACTTGTAACTATCATAATTAAAAACTTAAATCCATTATTTCTAACCCAACTTAGACAGTTCTTAGATAAAGTTTTATCTCAATAATACTGTATAATTGAGCATAATAACTTTTTTCTCTTACAGCCAACCCAGAGATCCACATGTTTTCTACAGAGCTACAGAAGATGATGCAACATATGCTAAAATCAATCACTATCCCAGGGTTGAACTAAGAAGTCATATGCTTTGAGAAGACCTCCAAAAGACCCTGAAGATGAGTTCAAACTAGAAAACAGACATATAATAAGGTATGCGGAAATATAAAATATAAAAAGATAAACAAGAAAAGATTAAATTTGCAGTTTAAATCTGCAATAGAAGCATTTCTGAAATTATATTATGATTTAAAAGACCTGCAATATATCCAAATTAAGAAAATAAAATTGAGAATCGACATTATAATCAGTGTAACACAAAAAAAGTCTCATCTAAAAAAAAAAAATGTGAGAATGCAAGGTAAAGTCCCAGAGGAAGACTCTGTCCTTGAGAATCGACATGTAATGAAGTGTACAGCGATGCCAGATATAAATTTACCTAAAAAGAAACGTTTTACCCGAAATGTTGCATTTTTTAAAAGGTCTTTTACACTTTAAGGAGTTTAGTGAATGAATCAATGGAAGAATTCAACCTGGAAAATCGACATAAATTTTAGTATAAATTTCCCTCTAGAGAAGTTTCACCTGAAACGATGCATTTCTGAAAATGAGGGAGAGGAGCTAGAATACTTCCTATGTGTTCCCCAACATGTCGTAAGAGTCGACTAAATGGGGCAGAGCGAGGGGACTGGGAATCCGATCCTGTTACAGGTATGAATTTGCCTCTTGAGAAAAGTTTCACCTGAAACGATGTATTCCTGAAAATGAGGGAGGGGGACTAGAATACTTCCTATGTGTTCCCCTGCATGTCGTAAGAGTTGACTAAATGGGAATCCGATTCTGTCTATTTCCTCTTCCCAAAGTGTTAGAATATTTTGCCTTGACTCAGCCACTCCCCTTATAAGGAGAAAAATGGTCCATGTATATGGATAGATGTTAAAAGATTACTTAATATATGTACTCCAGAATCTATAAAACCCTAAATTTTTTATTCGTTTTTAATATTAGTTGATAGTTTGGTTGAAAATACATGACTTTTAAACAGAATTTTATTCTATTCCATTTTTTAATTCCTCTCTCTCACCATGTTGATAATAATAATAATAATAATAATAATAATAATAATAATAATAATAATAATAATAATAATAATAATAATAATAATAATAATAATAATAATAATAATAATAATAATAATAATAATAGTAATGTTCCGGTTTTACGTCACGGACTCCCTTTTCTACCAAGGGCTAGGACGGTTGCCCTCTTGCGAAGGACTTGTTTTGGCAGATGTAATCATTACCCTGAGTGCATGCCCGCTAGCCTCACACAGTGGCGGGGCGCGATCCCTTGACCTGACGCCTCAAAGTCGCGGACGCTAGCGATTGAGCCAGGGTGACTACGATAATAATAATAATAATAATAATAATAATAATAATAATAATAATAATAATAATAATAATAATAATAATAATAATAATAATAATAATAATAGTTCCGGTTTTACGTCACGGACTCCCTTTTCTACCAAGGGCTAGGACGGTTGCCCTCTTGCGAAGGACTTGTTTTGGCAGATGTAATCATTACCCTGAGTGCATGCCCGCTAACCTCTGACAGTGGCGGGGCGCGATCCCTCGACCTGACGCCTCAAAGTCGCGGACGCTATCGATTGAGCCACGGTGACTACGATGATAATAATAATAATAATAATAATAATAATAATAATAATAATAATAATAATAATAATAATAATAATAATAATAATAATAATAATAATAATAATAATAATAATAATAATAATAATAATAATAATAAAATGGGCAAGCGTTATACTCGGCATGTCTATAACTCAAACTTAATAAATTCTTAAAAGACAGTATGCGAAATAATTCGCTATATATCCATTATTTACGATATTGTCCATAGCTACCAGTACTTAAAACGTAGGGTCGGATATATAAAAAAATTATCGAAAAGCTAAAAATAAATGCATTAGGTTTGCCATTTTGTCTCACTATTAACCCTCATTCGAATGGGGTGGAAAGAGATAGGCTGGAGCTGGGGGATTAATACTGGAAGCTCTTCCTAAAAGATATAACTTCAGTAGAGGAGGAGGAAAAGTCACAAAATAGCCTCAAGGATGAGGTCTTGCGTCTGGAGATTCTTGCCAAATGTTGCTAATTTAAAGTTGATTTTTTTTTTATTTTAGATCCAAAAATTAAAGAAAACTCTAAATCATTTTCATAATGCAGATCAGGGTTAAGACAATGAATGATAGTGTATATATATTATTTTTTTCACAAAGAGAATGATAAATAAATAAATGATAAATGAAGTCTTGGCAACTGTTGCTCGACTAAGAAGGAAAACGCTACGAAAATTCGATAACAAAAACGGTTTAGTGTCAGGATGAATATTCTTAGAAAAGTAGATTCGTGTACACTAAAACTATTTAAAATGTACATGAATTACTTAACATTACATAATTCTTCCAGAAAATGTACAGCTTAGAGTGTATGTGTAATTATAACAAAATATCACAAAAGAACCCGAAAAATGTGTTACATCATATATTTTTATCTATTGGCGATTTTGTTTACAAGTATGAAAAAAGTAGATACTGCAATCATCAGAGACGAAATCAGCCGATATTCAGAACGGATAAATAACGTTACAACGATTGGTATAAACAATGAAAATATTCTGACTGCTAGTCATGAAGACTATCCTGCAATAATTAGTGAAGAAAATACACAAAATTCATCGCTGATAAATGTCACAACAGTTGGTTTAAAAAATGAAAATATTCTGTCTGCTAGTAATGGAGAATATCCTGCAATAATTACTGAAGAAAACCGCCAATATTCAGAGCTGCTAAATGTCACAACAGTTGGTTTAAACAGTGAAAATGTTCGGTTTACATATACTAAAGTACATTCTACAGTTAATAATAACAATAATAGCCAATATTCAGAGCTACAAAAGAACATTACAACAGTTGGTTTAAACAGTGTAAAAGCTCCGTTTACAAGTCTAGGAGACGTAAATATTACAGTAATAAAAAACATGAGTCAGCTGGAAAATAGCAGTACTAACGTTGGTATAAAACGTGTACATGATGGGAAGTATATTGTAAGTGGCAGTAAGTTGGAATATTTCTTAAGAAATGGTGCTAATATAAGTGATATTGGGAAACAAAATGGAAACAATGACAATAATCAATATTCTCATCTAGGAATAACAGGTAAGATAAACATAATAACGTATAAATGATTAATAAATAAGAAGTAATAAGAAAGCAAAGCATAAGAATAAAATGTTAGTGCTGAAGACCTATGGATAGACAGACAGACAGATACATGGATAGACAATAAAAGATGAATAGATAGGTAGGTAGGTACTCGTATATAGATGGATAAACAGAGGTCAAACGCGAAATAAAAATTAATAGAGTGGTCTAGGGAAATTTTCCCAGCACTCCGTCGTCTCATTTTGTACGAGAATGAAACGTAACGAATTCACTATTTCGTAATACTTATATTACATACGCATATATTACATTTTACCCCCATAGTAGTCACCGTGGCTCAAGCGGTAGCGTCCGCGACTTTGAGGCGTCAGGTCGAGGATTCGCGCCCCGTCACGGTCTGAGGTTAGCAAGGGCATGCACTCTGAGTAACGATTACATCTGCCAAAACAAGTCCTTCGCAAGAAGGCAACCGTCCTAGCCCTTGGTAGAAAAGGGAGTCCGTGACGTAAAACCGCATAAATATTACATTTTACCCTAAATATAAATTTTGTCAATTTTAAGCATCAATGTTTTTAATAATACAGGCCCCTGACAAAGGGGGTTAGAATACCTCCTCCGTGTTCCCCTGCGTGTCGTAAGAGTCGACTGATTGGGGCGGAGCGAGGGGACTGGGCATCCCCTCCTCTGTATTTTCTCTTCCCAAAGAGTCAGAGTATTTTGCCTTGACTCAGCCAATCCCCTTATAAGGGGAAAAATAGTTCGTGTAATGGATAGATTGATTTAATAATACGTATATCATATCATCCGTTTCTCATTTTTTTTAATGTATTTAAACGTTATATTTCAGGATCGTCAAATTCTAAGCCTCCAATAAACACCAAAATGCAAGAAATGAACAGTTTTGAACTACAGATAACTATGAACAAAACAGGCGTTACGCTATCAGTAGATGAAGAGATGGTAATGTTTATTATGATATATCTTTAATTAACTTTTATTAGTATCATTATTTGATTTTAATAAAATTATGATACTTTTATTTGTAGCTTCTTACATTCTGATTGATAAAGTACCATCAGGAAATTGTTAATATGTGACATTAAAATATATTAACAGATTTATAAATTTTTCTAGGTGATATTACTAGGAATGAGTCGATTTATAATAATACTAGTACAAATCTAACTTATATATATATATATATATATATATATATATATATATATATATATATATATATATATATATATATATATACATTTTTTTTCTTTTTTTTACACACAACTGTAAAAACAATTACTGATTTACAACTGATTAGGTAAATTTAAAGTTCTGAAATTATATTTACAAAAAACGTGTCAATTTAATTTTCTAAATACTTATCAGGTGTACACATGTATAAATAAAACTATGCCATGGGGAAGATACAAGGCGAATCTTTGCTCTGGAATTCACATGATTACTCTAAACGAGGTCACAGGTCATGTCATGAGGTCAGGCTTATATATGACCTGGCAACTGACAAGCGAGGACCAGCTACTTCGAGAATTTACATATATCCAAGATGGACGCCTATTGGTCTTTTTGGGACAGGTAGGAAATGTTTGAAGAATATTATCATCATTACCATTATCATTATTATTATTATTATTATTATGATTGTTATTATTATTATTATTATTATTATTATTATTATTATTATTATTATTTATTATTATTATTATTATTATTATTATTATTATTATCATTATTATTATTATTATTATTTTTATTATTATTATTATCATTATTATTATTATTATTATTATTATTATTATTATTATTATTATTATTATTATTATTATTATTATTATTATTATTATTATAACTATTATCATCAAAATTAAACCAATTGAAATATGTTTCCTATATATAATTACTATACTCAAAACCCAATGAAAATCATTACTTTCAATACCTCCCAGAAGTTCATTTCTCAAAACTTCAAATCCTAATCTTGATTTCTCTGTTAATTTCAGCCAGATTTTACGTCCCATTTGTCGCCAGAAACCTTGGATTTTCTCCTTGGAATCGGGTCGCATTACGTCGATTCGACGGCAACAAATGAGGGATGGGGTTTCGTGGTGTATAAAAAAGGACCCACTGTGTTCGAAAGTGTCATTCTTGACTCCACGTCCAGTGATAAAATAAAGGAAGTTTCGCCAGCTGTTGTGCATGCAAATGTAGAACGAAGGGAAGGTATGTACAATTACTGCACACACACACACACACATACATATATACATACATACATACATACATACATACATACATACATACATACATACATACATACATACATACATACATATATGCATACATCATACATACATACATACATACATACATACATACATACAGTGGTAATCTCAGGCATAAGTGAATCCCAGGAGCCAACATGGCAGGGGAGACTTGAAGAAAATAAAGCTAGGGTTGTAGACCTGATAAGAAAGCTTGGAGTAGTATGTGGTCCTGAGGATATTGTAAACATACACCAACTAGGTAAATATTCGAGGGAAGGAAAGCCGAGACCAACAAAAGTAACCTTTGAGAGAGGGGAGACATGTAGGGAAATATTGTTGAGAAAAAAAAGTCTAAAAGACCTTCAAGAATGCAAAGAAGTGTTCATTAGACGATACAGAACACAGGAAGAGATGGGAAAGATCAAAAACTTGTTGCAAGAGGCAAGAAGGTTAAATGATGAAAGAAATGAGGAAGAGAAGAAAAATTTTCGTTACGGAATACTTCCAGACAAAGGGGAGATAAAGAAGATAATGACAGAAGATCAGGGGATGGGGCCTCATTAAGATTGTTATACACAAATGCTGATGGATTAGCTGGTAAGGCAGTAGAATTAAAAGATAGGATTCACAACAGTAAGGCAGATATAGTAGCAATTACAGAGACTAAGTTGAGTGAGGACATAAACAGTGTCACAGTTTTTCCTAAGGGCTTCAGAATACTAAGGGTCGAAAGATCTGAGAGGACTGGTGGAGGGATAGCACTGCTCATAAGTGAGAGGATTCAAGCTGAAGAGATAAACTTGGCTATAGAAAGTGAGTTCAGGGAATTTCTTGTTGCTCGCATAAATACTGGGTCAGAGAGCATTATAATAACTGTTGTATACAACCCACCAAGGAACCAAAATAGGCTTGAAATTTATGAGGAAAGTCATATAGGTACGATTGAAGTCATAAACTCAGTTGTTAACATGGCGCGGGAGAAAAAATGTAGGATTTTGATTATGGGAGACTTTAATCATAAAGAGATAGATTGGATAAATCTTGACCCACACAGTGGTGAGGACTCCTTTGGGGCAAGATTCCTAGATTGCGTACAAGGGAATTTCCTACACCAACATGTAATGGAACCAACAAGAGCCAGGGGTGGGGATGAGCCATCACTACTTGATCTGGTGTTCACAGATAATGTGTTGGATATTGAAAATATTGAGTATGAACCACCAATTGGAAAGAGTGACCACTGTGTGTTGTTGATGGAGTATATCATTGAAGACATTCTTCCTGAGAGTAGAGGCACTGAGGACATGAGGAGGAACTATCAGAAAGGAGATTACATCAAAATGAATGAGCTTTTTGCAGTTATTGACTGGAGAACCTTATTTTACAACAAATCTGTACAAGAAATGTATGACATCTTTTGTGAGAAATATGGGAAGATAGTAGATTGCTGCATACCTGTCACCAAAGTAGGTGTAATTCATGCCAGAGAGAAATGGTTCGATAATGGGTGTAAAAGAGCTAAGGAGTGGAGAGACAAATGCTGGAAAAGGTATAGGAGGAGAAAAAACATAAATGCCTGGCAAACCTACAAAAGAGCAAGAAATGACTACCTAAGTAAAAGGAGAGAGGCAGAGAAAGATTATGAGAGGGACATCACCAGGAAGGCTAAAGAAAATCCCAAGCTTTTCCACAGCTTTATCAGAGGAAAACTGAAGGTAAAAGAACAGGTTTTAAGGCTAAAGAGAGCGGATGGAAGCATCACTGAGACGGACGAAGAGATCTGCAAAGAATTGAACAAGGAGTTTCAGTCAGTATATACAGTAGAAAATACCCCACCCCCTCAGATTGCAGTGATAGAAGCTCAAGGGCCGGTATTAGAGAACATCAACCTTACAGCCACAGAGGTATGCAAGGCGCTGATGGATTTAGATGTTCATAAAGCTACAGGTCCTGATGACATATCCCCTCATGTGCTTAAAAAATGCGCAAACACAATATCAGTGGCACTAAGTATCATATTTAAGGAGTCATTGGAGTCGGGGGAGATTCCAAGATGCTGGAAACAAGCAAATGTGATACCTATCTTCAAAAAGGGAAGGAGGGATACGGCTCTGAACTATAGACCAGTTTCCTTGACCAGCATAGTTTGCAAACTTATGGAGAAACTACTAAGGAAACATATCTCTCTTCACTTGGAATCCTTCAACTTTTTGTCAGTGAGGCAACATGGCTTCAGAGAAGGAAGATCAACAGTAACAAACTTATTAGAATTTTATGATGAGGTAAGCCAAATCTTACAGGAAAGAGAGGGCTGGGCAGATTGCATATTCCTAGACTTCCAGAAAGCGTTTGACACTGTTCCACATGGGAGACTTATTAGGAAGCTGCAATCAATGGCTAGAATAGGTGGAAATGTCTTGGAATGGATAAAAACTTACTTAGAAGGAAGGGAACAGAGGGTTAGAGTAAGACACTCAGTGTCTGAATGGAGAAGAGTTAGTAGTGGAGTTCCACAGGGTTCAGTTTTAGGGCCACTTTTGTTCCTTGTATATGTAAATGACCTACCAGAGTCTGTAAATTCATTCATGAATATGTTTGCAGATGATGCAAAGATTGTGAAGAAAGTAAAAAACGAGAACAATGGTAGAGAACTTCAGGAGGATCTAAATAATCTGCATGAGTGGTCAGAAAAGTGGCTAATGAAATTCAATACCTCAAAATGTAAGGTAATGAGAATGGGTACAAGTGCAAGAAGGCCCAAGCTTGACTACTCGGTGGCTGGAGTACAGCTTCAGGAGACAGAAAATGAGAGAGATCTAGGAGTAAACATATTGGCAGATTTGTCTCCAGAAATACATATAAATGGCGTAGTAAGGGCAGCATATGCATTCTTATCAAATGTAAGGGTAGCCTTCAGGCACATGGACAAGGAAATGTTCAGAAATATTTATGTAACCTATGTGAGGCCAAAACTCGAATATGCAGCCCCCTTTTGGAATCCGCACTTGAAAAAGCACATAGCTAAGCTTGAAAAAGTTCAAAGACATGCCACGAAACTGGTGCCAGAAATACGCAATCTCGGTTATGATGAGAGGCTGAGGGAATTAGACTTGCCATCACTCGAAGCTAGAAGAGTAAGGGGGGATATGGTGACAGTCTTTAAATTCCTTCATGGTTATGATAGAGTGGATAGGGATCGATATTTCGATATGGCTGGCTCTAGAACTAGAGGTCATAGTTTGAAGCTTCGGAAGAAAACTTGTTTGCAGGATGTAAGGAAATACTTTTTCAGTGTAAGAGTAGTTGATAATTGGAATTCGCTAAGCGAGGAGGTAGTTAATGCTACCTCAATCCATAGTTTTAAGGACAGGTATGATAAGTATCACTAAGTCTAAAAATGGAACCGATCAGGAGACGGGAAGATACGAGCTTTGGGCTCTTTCCCGTAAACACAATTAGGTAATCACAATTAGGTAATCACATACATACATACATACATACATACATACATACATACATACATACATACATACATACATACATACATATATATATATATATATATATATATATATATATATATATATATATATATATATATATATATATATATATATATATATATATATATATATATATATATATATATATATATATATATAGTAAAACCACCATGGGAAATTGAACTCAGGACAGCACAATTGTGAAACCACAGCGGCTTATCACTAAATCAATATGAACTTTAAGAGAAACCAACTGGTTATCTCGGGCCAAGTCCTGCCACTGTTAATAGCACTTCTTCAAATATGGTTTGCAAAAATAAGTATCATAAAAAAAGGGTTTATATGAGAGACTGATTCATCAGCCCTTCACATGGAGGATTAAGGCTTTTATTTGTGTATATTTCTATGTATATTACGAGGTCGGTAGACTCTCTTTTCATAAATAAATGAATAAATAAGTAAATGAACAATAATAAATGAACAAATAATGGAATTTACAACATATATATATTAATATATAATTAAAAAGTAACTATAAATATATTTAAAAAAAACATAATTATTGTGCAAATTAAAAAAAATAATTCATGAACAAATAAAGGAATTGACAGCATATATATATATATATATATATATATATATATATATATATATATATATATATATATATATATATATATATATATATATATATATATAATCAAAAAGTAACAACAAATAAATTAAAAGAAAAATTATTGTGAAAAGTCATTCTCTCTTTCAGGTCGGCAGTGCGCATGGTATGAAAGACCAGAAATGAAAGACAGGAAAGATTTTTGTGAGCGATATGGAGGATACGAATCATATTGTTCATGTCATGACATACCGTGGACACCACAAAAAATTAATGTAAGTATATGCATATCAAATTTGCTTTCATATAATTCTCTGAAGTATGAATGCTATGAATATTAATACAAATATTAATGATAACAATAATAACAATAACAATAATAATAATAATAATAATAATAATAATAATAATAATAATAATAATAATAATAATAATAATAATAATAATAATAATAATAATAATAATAATAATAATAATAATAATAATATTAATAATAATAATAATAATAATAACAATATTAATAATAAAAGCAATAAAAATATTACCACCACTAATACTACTTATAATAATAAGAATAATAATTATACCACTAGCACTACTACTACTACTATTACTACTACTACTACTACTACTAATAATAATAATAATAATAATAATAATAATAATAATAATAATAATAATAATAATAATAATAATAATAATAATAATAATATTAATAATAATAATAATAATAATAATAATAACAATATTAATAATAAAAGCAATAAAAATATTACCACCACTAATACTACTTATAATAATAAGAATAATAATTATACCACTAGCACTTCTACTACTACTATTACTAATAATAATAATAATAATAATAATAATAATAATAATAATAATAATAATAATAATATTAATAATAATGATAATAATAACAATATTAATAATAATAATAATAATAATAATAATAATAATAATAATAATAATAATAATAATAATAATAATAATAATAATAATAATGATAATAATAATAATGAAAATAATAATAATAATAATTATAATAATAATAATAATAATAATAATAATAATAATAATAATAATAATAATAATAATAATAATAATAATAATAATAATAATAATAACAATAATAACAAGTTCTGGAGTATATGAGACTATAATAATTATTTCAGGAAGACTTCACAATAAAAGAAGAAATCCCAGTTGCCATTATAACTGCGAATCGACTTCCAAACGTTTTGCGGCAAGTCACGAGTATATGGAGTAACTCCGGAGGCAGAGAGACACCTATTGTCATCATGGTGGATGGAGTGAGTAACGAAGCAATGGAATTAGGGAAGTTACTCAATTTAACTGTCGTGAAGGATGAAAATCCTACTCCAAAAGGTGAGATGCACGCTTTTACCTACACCGAATATTCTGGCGTATTCGTTACATATCTCTTACTTTCCCCTTACATCTGACAAGTGACAATACTACCCATCATTATTTCGCTATACTTCCTTTTTCGTTTTTTAGGTGCCCGGGCCCGATGAGGGTCATTTTTTTCGATGAGTCGATGACACACTCATTAAAAAAAGAAAAAAAAAAGTATTTTCAAGTGTGAATATCAAGAAAATTAAAAGGTTTTATGTTCATTAAATTATGAATTTCTACCTTAAAACAAAAGTTAATGGCAGTCAAAAGCACTAGAGCTTTTGTCATTTTAAAGAAGTGACAAACCATTTTTTCAAACTTTTAAGTTTTCGTATCATTTAAATGGAATACAAATGGGAGCAGAGGTAGCGCAGTGGCTGGAGTACGAGATTCAAGAAGTGGTAAACCAATTTTTCAAGCCCACCGCGGGGCGTTAGGAAGGTCATCCAACCTTAATCCCTGCGTTCCAACATGTCTGTGTTCATCCCCATTCGAATTGGGATTAATTATGACACGTAAAAACCATAAAAATAATCTATACAATTTACGTGGAATGCAAATAGATATTCTATTCCAGGGTCGAACAAACGCGTTAATTACCACGTGCGATATTCCATGTTGAAAGTTTTCCATATGTTTCCACATGTCGACAAAGCTATCATGCTCGAGGACGACCTTGAATTAGCACCAGATTTCATTTCGTAAGTATAGAAGACATTGTGACAGAAGTTATCCTTAAGGAGCTAAAGGGAGTGGTCGAGGTATATTAGCTTCTGGTGAATGAGTGTGCTTTGATTCGGCCACCTCTCTTATAAGGAGGATTGCGGCCACTATATATATATATATATATATATATGTATATATATATATATATATATATATATATATATATATATATATATATATATATATATATATATATATATATATATATATATATATATATATATATATATATATATATATATATATATATATATATATATATATATATATATATATATATATACATATATATATATATATATATATATATATATATATATATATATATAATATATATATATATATATATATATATATATATATATATATATATATAGCCGTGGCTCAGTCGGTAGCGTCTCCGACTCTGAGGCGTCAGGTCGAGGGTTCGCGCCCCGTCACGGTCTGAGGTTAGCAAAGGCATGCACTCAGCGTAAGGATTACATTTGCCAAAACAAGTCCTTCGCAAGAAGGCAACCGTCCTAGCCCTTGGTTGATAAGGGAGTCCGTGACGTAAAACCGGAACATATATATATACATATATATATATATATATATATATATATATATATATATATATATATATATATATATATATATATATATATATATATATATATATATATATGTATGTATATATATATATATATATATATATATATATATATATATATATATATATATATATATATATATATATATATATATATATATATATATATATATATATATATATATATATATATATATATATATATATATATATATATATATTATATATATATATATATATATATATGTATATATGTATATATATATATGTGTGTGTGTGTGTGTGTGTGTGTGTGTGTGTGTGTGTGTGTGTGTGTGTGTGTAAAATATTTCATTATAACCTTGAATATATCAGCTTATACAGGGGACCTTACAATGATTTTTCATCCAAAATGAGTCTTTATATTAAATAGTTACCAAATTGAATTAAAACACACAGATCAACTACAAATAAAAGCTAAGTTTGCATCACACTTGACCTAAAGCTTCACAACAGCAACCCAACAACAGATGATCTCTTAGCTTGCGCATGGTGCAAGCAGTTTAGATAAACAGCCCAACTACAAATAACTGATCTTAAAAATCCAATGCCAAAAAATTCAAAGAATAATCCAGTTGCAACAAGCATAATTTAGCACCTGTGAGAGCCAAGACACTTTAGCACAACAAATTCTTGACTTTCAGAATCTTGATTTTTCAGATATTTCCATCAAACAGCCCCACTGTTGAGCTTAGACAAGAACATACTGTGTGTGAATGCATATAATTACAATGCTTTCAACCATACTGCCCTTGACCCCACAAGACTCTACAGGTCACACGGAGTGCCCGCTTATGGCTGGATGGTAACAAGAGCAACAGCATACCAAATGGCTAATGAATGGTCATTTGAGAACCAGGTAATTGTTTCAGTGAAATATTATAAAATAAATACATTTAGTTATGAAATTCAGGCTTAGTGCTTAAAATATACTACCCAATATTATAGTGCCATGGCCCACAGTGCCAATATGTTTTCTTAAAGTCCAATACATTTTATAACAATAATATAATAGGAGTTCCGGAGACAAGGGCGTTTAGAGCCCTCGACTCGGGAAATGACAGACCAGTGATCAAGCCCACAGCGGGGTCAGGTAGGGCATTCAGATATAGATAGTCCTCCAGCTCCAACCTGTCTGTGTCCAGTGGCACTGCTACGACAAACAAACAATATAACGAAAATTGCACACACTTTCAGATAGTGATCCCAGGATCCGGGTCTACATATAGTATAAAATTTATAGTCTTTTTTCACAGTAATTTAGCAAGTGCGGTTTACGAAATTTGACATATATAACCGTTTGACCTCGTTATAAAAAAAATAATCGATAGTTCCCCTGCTTGTCGTAAAGGTCGACTAAATGGGGCAGAGCGAAGGGACTGGGAATCCCCCCCTCTGTATTTTCTTCCTGCAATGAGTCAAGCTATTTTACTTTGACTCAGCCAACCCCCCTTATAAGGGAGAATATGGCTCATGTATATATATAAGCGTAAAAGCAAATTTGAGTATTCCGTCATCTAAATGATTATTTTCATGAAGAGTACAGGCTATTTCAGATTACTTAATACATTTTAAGAAATATAAAGTATTTTGTAAACTTTTATAATATTTTTATCATTTTTGTATCATTATCGTTCCCCCCTAAGGGAGTAGACACAGACAGATTGAAGCTGGGGAAATAAGATTGGAAGCCATTCTTAATGCCCCGCGGTGGGATCAATCACATGTCTGTCACCTCCCGATTCGAGTGCTCTAACCGATGCGATACCACGGTCCCCAAGTTCATTACCATTTTTTTTTTACATTAAGCAGTACTTTGTTATCTAAGTGCTCAATAATGGCACTAACCAGTGAAATGTCAAATTCACATCATTTCAGGCACTTTGATTTGATGTGTTCATGAAGAGTACATTAAATTCGGGATATTCAACATTCAAAAATGGTATTTACCATTGAACTTACAATTTTTCTTACTTTCTAGTCCTTTAATTTAATGCTTTTATGAAAGCACATGAATGAGGACCACGGTTGCCAAGTGGTTAGAGTGTTCGGCTCAGGAGTTTACAGACCCGCGATCGATCCCAGCGTGGGGCACTAGGAAGAGCATCCAGCCTTAATTCCCCAGCCACGCTCTGTCTCTGTCCACCCCAATATAGGGGACAAACAGTGACACAAAACGTGGATTACAATGAAAAATATAAAAATATTTGAAGTAATTTAGCTTATGTTAAGAAATATATAGATATATTCGTAGTATTTAGACTTATTTTTTTCAAAAAATACAAAATATTTTGTCATTTTTTTCCAGTTCAAATGTTATTTACGAATAAATATTCAAGTTTTCTTACTTCCCAGTCGGTAGATTGGGACCTATGGATTCGTTATAAATTGGGAGAGAATATCGACATTATCATACCCGAAATCCCACGAACTAAACATCGAGGAGGGGGAGGGGTTCACGTGAGTGGTCTGGAACAATTTATCTACTTCGACCAAAGACCATTAAACACAGCTGCTAACGCTACTCTGGATATCAAAAGGTAATAACTTTTTTTATGAGTGTAACACAGGGACGGGCAGAGTAAATTGTCCTCATTGAGCTTGGGTACCAGGAAAATATGAAGAGAAACAATGATGGGGAGTGTTGTGTGCTGTCAGATGTGACGGGATAATATTATGTGTAACGAATATCAAAGAAAATCTGGTGTAGATGTAGGCATAGGACAAGAACCGTAACTGAAGGAAGAGATATTTATAAGGGGTTGGCCGAGTCAAAGCAAATATCCTTTCGATAGCCAGGTAAATCACCCCATCTCAGATCTCAGGGATAAAAGGTTGCTAAAATTTTCCCCACCCTATTGTTGGGTCATACACAGTATAAGTGGGCCCAAAAATCATATGTGTCTATTTCACTATATTAACTCCATTAATTTCTTAAACAGGCAATTATGTAAGCAAACAATGTATGCGTAACATTTCTGTAGTTAATTTCAATATAAAGAATATATATATATATATATATATATATATATATATATATATATATATATATATATATATATATATATATATATATATATATATATATATATATATATATATATATATATATATATATATATATATATATATATATATATATATATATATATATATATATATATATATATATATATATATATATATATATATATATATATATATATATATATATATATATATATATATATATATATATATATATATATATATATATATATATATATATTTATATATATATTTATATATATATATATATATATATATATATATATATATATATGTATATATTATATATATATATATATATATATATATATATATATATATATATATATATGTATAAATTATATATATATATATATATATATATATATATATATATATATATATATCAGTGGAATAATCAGTGGAATAATCAGTGAAAGACGGAAAGGTGACGAGTGATTGAAGTTATTCAATAATAAGCATATGTAAACCATTAAAGAAAAAAAATTATATATATATATATATATATATATATATATATATATATATATATATATATATATATATATATATAAGTACAAACTGTTAGCATACAGCACTAAATAGCAAGGAAGCCCATCAGTGAAACAAACTTATAAAACAATGCTATATTTCGGATCCTAACTGGATCCCTTCTCAAGCACAATAGTTGTGCTTGAGCAGGGATCCAATTAGGATCCGAAATATAGCATTGTTTTATAATTTAAAATATATATATATATATATATATATATATATATATATATATATATATATATATATATATATATATATATATATATATATATATATATATATATATATTATATATATATATATATATATATATATATATATATATATATATATATATATATATATATATATATATATATATGTATATATATATATATATATATATATATATATATATATATATATATATATATATATATATATATATATACATATGCCTTGGCTGTTTCCCCCTTTAATTGGGGGGTAGCCGACATCAAGAAAGGAAAACAAATAGGGGGATTACTTTGCTCTATGGGCAATGACGAGGGAGCTAGCGACCGTTCAGATGGCACTGCTGGAGTGCCACAGCCCATCCTCCCAGCTCTTCCACAACCTGTGTCGCTTCACAACTGCCAGCTCCTCCTACTGCCCCTACCACAGGGCTGTCTCTGTAAGATGCAGCCCCGTGGTAACAGCAGATGCCCATCAGAGCCGCGTCACAATCGCTCGCCACTCATTTCTATTCCTAGCACGCTCGCTTGCTTCCCTCACATCCATCCTCCTATCATTCAGGGCTCTCCTTACTCCATCCATCCATCCAAACCTAGGCCTCCCTTTAGCATTTCTCCCATCAACTCTCGCATTCATCACCTTTTTCAGCAGCCTTTCATCATCCATCCTTTCCACATGGCCAAACCATCTCAGAACATTCATTTCTACTCTGGCTGCAATTTCTCTCCTCACACCCGTTCTTGCTCTCACCACTTCATTCTTAACCCTATCCAATCGAGATACACCAATCATACTTCTCAGGCATTTCATCTCAAACACATTTAGTTTCCGTCTCTCACTTACTTTCATACCCCATAACTCTGATCCATACATCACAGTTGGCACAACCACTTTCTCATACAAAACTTTCTTAACATTCATTTCCAACCCTCTATTCTTCATCACTCCTTTCAATGCACCCAACACTTTACATCCTTCATTCACTCTGTGACACACATCTGCTTCCACTCCACCATTTGCAGCTATAACCGAGCCTAAATACTTAAACTGATCAACTTCCTCAAGTGTCTCTCCATTCAACATAACATTCAATCCAGCGCCATCCTCATTTCTTGTACACCTCATAACCTTACTCTTTCCCACATTCACTCGCAGCTTCCTTCTCTCACACACCATTCCAAATTCTGACACTAACTGACACAGCTTTTCCTTTGAATCTGCCACCACCACAGTATCATCTGCAAACAGCAACTGATTCAGCTCCCACTCGTTATCATCCCCATCTACCATTCTCAAACATCGACCACGCACTCGCTCATTCACCTCTCTTACAACTCCATCAATATACAAATTGAACAGCCATGGTGACATCACACATCCCTGTCTCAGTCCCACACTCACTGGAAACCACTCACTCACATCATTCCCTACCCTAACACAAGCTCTACTACCCTCATGCAAACTCTTCACTGCATGCAACAATTTACCATTTATTCCATATAATCTCAAAACATTCCACATAGCCTCTCTATCAACTCTATCATATGCTTTCTCCAGATCCAAAAATGCAAAATACACATCCTTACCCTTTGCTAAATATTTCTCACATAACTGCCTAACTATAAAAATCTGATCTATACAACTTCTACCTCTCCTAAAACCACTCTGCACTTCCGCGATCACATATTCTGTCTTATCCCTAATCCTATTAACCAGTATCCTACCATACACTTTTCCTACCACACTCAACAAACTTATACCCCTAAAATTACTGCATTCATACATATCTCCCTTACCTTTGTATAGGGGCACTATACAGTCATTCACCCAATCCACTGGCACCAATGACAACATAAAGCATATATTAAACACTCTCACTAACCATTCCAATGCAGTCACACCCCCTTCTTTCATCATCTCCGCTCTCACACCATCCATTCCAGGTGCTTTACCTGCTTTCGCTTCATACAATGCCCTTTTCACCTCCTCACTTGTAATCTCTCTCTCATTTTAATCTCCCATTACTGGCCCTTGAACCCCTCCCACTGCCACTATAGCTGCCTCTCTATCTTCCTCAACATTCAGCAAGCACTCAAAATATTCTGCCCATCTTTTCCTTGCATCGTTCCCTCTTAACATCTGTCCATTCACATCTTTCACTGTCTGTTCCATCCTCGATCCACCCTTCCTTGCTCTCTTCACTTCTTTCCAAAACTTCTTTTTATTCTCCTCATATGACCTACTAAAATCCTGTCACCACCTAACATTTGCCAACCTCTTCTCTTCCTCTACCTTCCGCTTGGTTTCCACATTTTTCTCCCTATATCTTTCATACTTCTCCCTACTTTTACACTGCAGCCATTCCTCAAAAGCCCTCTTTTTCTCTTCCACCTTCATTTTCACCCCTTCATTCCACCACTCGCTGCCCCTCCTCATGCCACCTCCAACAAACCTCTTTCCACACACATCACTTGCATGTCCCACAAAACATTCTTTCATCAACCCCCATTCCTCCCCTAACTCCCCAACTTCTCTTTCTTTCACCTTGTCATATGCCACTCTCAATCTGTCCTGATATTCCTGTCTCTTCTCTGACTTTTTCAACTCTTCCACCTTCACTATTTCCCTTCTACATCCCCCCACACTATTTCCCCACTCTTTTGCTACTACCACTTTTGCTTCAACCAAAAAATGATCAGACATCCCAGCAGCCACACCCCTGAATGCATGTACATCTTTCACTCTACCAATCATGCTCTTTGCTACCAACACATAATCCATCAATGCTCTTTCTTTCACTCTTCCATTTGCCACTCTCATCCATGTATACTTATTTATTAACTTCTTCTTAAATAAACTATTACCTATCACCAACTCTTGCTCCACACACATATCTAACTGTCTTTCGCCACTCTTATTCCCACCTGGTACCCCATACTTTCCTACAACACCTTCTATCTCTCCATCACCCACTCTGGCATTCAAGTCACCCAACACAACTACATAGTTCCTTCTACTCAGACCATCCACACATCTAGTTCACTCATTCCAGAATTCATCCCGCTCTTCCTCACTTCTCTCACATCCTGGCCCATACGCACTAACAAAAGCCCAACATTCCCTTCCTATCCTAGCCCTCACCCACATCAGCCTAGATGGCACTTCTTTCCATTCCACTACCTGATTTACCATCCATTCACTCAGCAATAATGCCACACCTTCTCTCGCTCTCCCCCTTTCAACCCCAGACACCCTACCCGTCACATCACCAAATGCCACTTCTCCTTTTCCTTTCATCTTCGTCTCACACAATGCCAATATATCCATCCTCCTCTTACCAAACAAATATCCAATCTCACATCTTTTGCTCTCTATCGTACTACAACCACGCACATTTAGACACCCCAAAACTAGAGTTTAGGGAGAAGTTATTCTCCCCTCTACTCCCCTTCTTCTTTGACGTCTCGCAGGAGGTTGATACAAGGGGGGGGGGTTCCTAGTCCCCCCGCCCCGTCCATTTTTAGTCGCCTTTTACGACACGCAGGGAATACGGTGAGGCTATTCTTTGTTATTGTGCCCGCCCCACAGGGCACTGCCCGCCCCACAGGGCATATATATATATATATATATATATATATATATATATATATATATATATATATATATATATATATATATATATATATATATATATATATATATATATATATATATATATATATATATATATATATATATATATATATATATATATATATATATATATATATATATATATATATATGTATATATATATATATATATATATATATATATATATATATATATATGTCTACATATGTATATATATGTATATATATGTATATATGTATATATGTATATATATATATATATATATATATATATATATATATATATATATATATATATATATATATATATATATATATATATATATATATATATATATATATATGTATATATATATATATATGTATATATATATATATATATATATATATATATATATATATATATATATATATATATATATATATATATATATATATATATATATATATATATGTATATATATGTATATATATATATATATATATATATATATATATATATATATATATATATATATATATATATATGTGTGTGTATATATATATATATATATATATATATATATATATATATATATATATATATATATATATATATACATATATATGGTAAAATATAAAGGTAACAAAACTGAAAACCAAAAGAACTGCCTCAAAGTGCCAAAGAAAATTAACATCAAAGTTTTTTCAATATAAATTACTTCTGGTACGTCCTTAGGATATATATATTAATGCAACAACTACTTTAGTGCAACTAGCTATATTCACATTTACTTTTTAAGACAACAACACCTCCAAGAATGAAAACATTAAGAATAAGAAAACTTATCTCAAAGATGTTATTTAAGCGATTTACATAATTACATACATATACACTTATATATATACACGTGTCCAGTCGTTTGAGCGAAGTCAAGTTAAGCGATGTCATTATGAGCGAAGTTAAAATTATGTGCATTTTGAGTGATGCCTATTAAGCGATGTCAGTTTGAGCGAACCCCAAATAGTTTTTTTTTTTTTAAAGACGGTTCGAGAGAAGTTGATAAAAATAAAAATATACTAGAAATCTACAATTTGGTTAGGTTACGTTAGGTTAGGTTAAAAATTAACCTTCGCTGAAATTATCGTTCGGTCTTAATGTTTCGCTCAAAATTACTTGGCTAAAAATTAACTTCGCTCAAAATGAACAATGAAACAATAATTGTACCTGATTAGGATTTGAAGACCGTCCATCTGTGTAAATAAGGGCTTACCAACTGTACCAGTGAAGGGCTAAAAAACTTGAGATTTCTCTGTTAACTGCAAGAGCAGAGAAATGAACAACTTTCCCCTTAACTATCTCTGTTCAGTTTACTTACTCTCACTTCCCAGCCTCGTGGCTGTTTTACATTCAATTTTCGTTTTTGTTTTATAGGAATATATAATATTTACATATACGTAGTCACCGTGGCTCAACCGGTAGCGTCCTCGACTTTGAGGCGTCAGGTCGAGGGTTCGCGCCCCGCCACGGTCTGAGGTTAGCAAGGGCATGCACTCAGGGTAACGATTACATCTGCCAAAACAAGTCCTTCGCAAGAAGGCAACCGTCCTAGCCCTTAGTAGAAAAGGGAGTCCGTGACGTAAAACCGGAACTAAACTATAAAATTTACAAATACAACTTTACCTATGCGAAAAAAATGAAACATATCTTAACCGAGGATAATAAAAATTGTATGTTATTACCTATGTCATTGTGTGTTTTCAGTGTTGAAGCTGTATCATATATGAATTATCACATCAGTAATATTAAAAAAGCTACCGTCCTGACCTTCCCTGATCATCCTTGCAAAAATAGCTCTACATCTCTTTTGAGAAGTCAGGTTAGTAACTTCCAAAGATGTAACAAATCACTTCAGTTAATTTATAATCCTTGCAGATAGAAACTTATTTATTGAAATATATCTTTTATAATGTCAGACATTTTATCTTGTTCTCAAGTATATCAAACTCATTTATTAATGAGTATTACATTTTCCATCAAAGGTAAATGAAACATATGTTATATATGTCTATCAGCCTGATGAATCCAACTCTTCAGAGGCCTTTTACGTAGTTACAAGGGTATGTAAGACATGTTTCATTACTGTTCAAGTATATGCGTGTACACCAAGATTCCTTGAAACATTTTATATATTTTCTGTACTTCCTATTCACAGTGATATATATTTTTAATCCTTCCTCAGAAATCAATAGCTTTTCTAAGAAGCATCTTATATGTTTCCAGAAAATACTGTTAACAAAGAAAAATTCTCAAGCAGAACTCAATCATATAATAAAAAACCTCTTATGTTTCCTGAAATTCTTATTCGAAGAGAATAAAAAGACAATGTTTTCCTGAAAAAAAAAAACTCCTTGATCTCCTGATTTTACTGTTTACAATGAATAATGTTAATCCTGCACAAGAACTCAAATAGTCTTGTACGATAATTAGAATTTCGTTTGTTCCACAAGTGTTTTGGTGTGAACGACCGTGGACTGCATGAGAATTTTCGCATGATGGTTACGGTGCCATTCTACAAGAATCGCCTCTATATAGTTGGATGTCCCAATTCGCCTTTTTGGTAAGCATTGAGGATCTTTTGGAATTAATTTAGAGGACTTATTAGTTTCAGTAGTAAAGTATTCCAATTCACCCCTCTAGTATGTTCCAAGAATCACTTGGAAATAATTTAGTGGAGATATTAGTGTCTGTATTAGAGTGTTGCTGTTCACGCGTTTGATAAGCTTTGAGGATCATTTGGCATAACTTTTTTTGCAACAGTAATAATTTATATCTATATTTTCATTATCTCTGGAAAATTAAATTTCATTACCGGAAGGATGGGCTGTGGCACTCCAGCAGTGCCATCTGAACGGTCGCTAGTTCCCTCGTCATTGCCCATAGAGCAAAGTAATCTTCTTATTGTTTCTTTTTTTATGTTGGCTACCCCCCTATCGGGGGAGACAGCCAAGGTAGACAGAATAGATAATGAAAATATATTCATTTTATTAACAAAATCACTTGATACAATTGATATAAGAAGAATACATTTATTTTACCACGTAAGTACTTAATACTCATAAGTATTTTTTTTATTCTTGCCAGCCTCACGAAGAACCAAGAAGACATCTATGACGCAACACCGAAAGATGTCGCTTACGCCAATCAACACCCGTTCCGTAGCACTCATATTGTGAGTTACAGCTCACGTCGAGTGCCACCTCTTTCATTCACAGAACTTGTCACTTTGAACAATGTTCTACAATACAAAAGTGTCATGACACTTCAACAGGAATAAGGATAAGTGGTAATATTTCAAGATTATGTGACCATTCTTAAAAATTAAGAAGTCCGTTTCGTAAAGGGGATGTGACAGCTCCGTACAAGTGAAAGATCACCGATTCTGGTGTTATGAAAACAAGATTTAAGGTACTGTGACTCCGGTTCAATGAAAAAAAATCGCTGGTTCAGGCATGACTCCGGATAAGTAAAGCATCAACGATTCTGGACCTTTCTGATGTAGTGTGACTCGAGCTAACGAAAATCAGCTATTTTCGCGGTTTTTATGCATATTGAGGTAGTGTGACCCCTGCAAAGTCGAAAAATCACGGATTTTAAAGCCTTCCGGTGCATATTGAGGTAGTGTGACCCTACTCATTAAAAATATTACCATTTCTGACACTCCCTGCTAAATCCTGATATAGTGTGACTCCGGAATAGGAAAAATCACTTATTCTAACACTTTCTGGTGAATATTAAGATAGTGTGATTCCGACTAAGTGAAAAAATCACAGAGTCTTGTACTTTCTAGTGATTATTGAGGTAATGTGACCCCAGCTAAGTGAAAATCACCTATTATTGCATTTTTATGCATATTGAGATAGCTTAAACCCTGTAAAGTGGAAAAATCACCGATTTTTAAGCCTTCCGGTGAATATTGAGGTAGTGTGACTCTGGTAAGTAAAAATCTGCAATTCTGGCTCTTCTAATTATATTCTGTGATAGTGTGACTCCAGATAAGGAATTACTGAATTTGGCGCTTTTTAATATATATATATATATATATATATATATATATATATATATATATATATATATATATATATATATATATATATATATATATATATATATATATATATATATATATATATATATATATATATATATATATATATATATATATATATATATATATATATATATATATATATATAAATATATATATATATATATATATATATATATATATATATATATATATATATATATATATGGTATGATTTCAGCTAAGTAGAAAATAAAAATGACACAGTTAGACTCCTGATAAGAGAAAAATCACCGATTCTGACAATAATGAATATTGAGATAGTGAAAATTCATCGATTAGGTTTTTTCCGGTGAATATTGAGTTAGTTTGACTCTGAATAATGTGAAATCACCGATTTGGCGCTTTCTGATTAATACTAAAATAGTGTGATGCGGGATTAGAGAAAATCGCCGATTTTTAGAGCTATCTGATAATTATTCAGGAAGTGTGACTCGGATAAGTTAAAAAAATCACCGATTCTGGCACTTTCTGATAAAAAAAAAATAAGGTAGTGTGACCCCGGATGAGAAAAGAATCACTGATTCTTAAGCTTACTAATGAGTACTGAGTAGTATGACTCTGAATAATTGAAAAATCGCCAACTATGGCGTTTTCCGGTGATTATATTAAGGTAGTCTGACTCCGGTTCAGTGTGAAATCACCAACTCTGGAGCTTTCTGATAAATACTGAAATAGTGTGACGCGTGATTAGCGAAAAATCACCAATTCTAGCACTTTTTGATAACTATTGAGTAAATGCGATCCTGGATAAATGAAAAATCACCGAATCTGACATTTTGAGATAAAAATATGAGGTAGTCTGACACCGGCTAATTGGAAAAAATATCACCGATTCTAGCATTATCGATGAATAATAAGAAAGTGTGACTAAAGGTATGTAAACAAAAAAAAAATCACTAATGACGGTGTCAATGAATGGAAAAAAAAAGACAGCAATTTTTTTATTTCCTTTAGTCTGTGTTTAAGAATTTAACAACTGAACACACTGCTTTTATCAGCAATAATATAATTTATTTTGAGGATCGCAAGACAGAACCCATGGAAGATTGTGTGTGTGTGTGTGTGTGTGTGTGTGTGTGTGTGTGTGTGTGTGTGTGTGTGATTACCTAATTGTGATTACCTAATTGTGTTTACGGGAAAGAGCCCAAAGCTCGTATCTTCCCGTCTCCTCATCGGTTCCATTTTATACTTAGTGATACTTATCATACCTGTCCTTAAAACTATGGATTGAGATAGCATTAACTACCTCCTCGCTTAGCCAATTCCAATTATCAACTACTCTTACACTGAAAAAGTATTTCCTTACATCCTGCAAAGAAGTTTTCTTACCAAGCTTCAAACTATGACCTCTAGTGTGTGTGTGTGTGTGTGTGTGTGTGTGTGTGTTAGAGAACATCCATTTCAAGTATATAAATAATGATATACTGTAATTTTTTAAGTGTTTTATTTTCCTTTTCACCAAAGCGATAAATCTATTCAAAGCAAAAGAATTAATAATAATAATAATAATAATAATAATAATAATAATAATAATAATAATAATAATAATAATAATAATAATAATAATAATAATAATAATAATAATAATAATAATAATAATAATAATAATAGTAATTATAATAATAATAATAATAATAATAATAATAATAATAATAATAATAATAATAATAATAATAATAATAATAATAATAATAATAATAATAATAATAATAATAATAATAATAATAATAAAAATAATAATAATAATAATATTAAAAATAATAATAAAAAAAATAATATAAAACAAAAAAAAAGATAAAAATGAAAGGAATTGACCACAACAGAGCACAAGGAAAAAAATAACCTAAAAATCACAAAACAGAGAGAATCTACAAAGTCTGGGTACAAAGGAAATTTCACTATGCAGAGCTATTCAATCGAGTTCACCTTAATTTTGTAAAGCGTATCAAATTATGCATTGAAAATGATGGAAATCATATTGAAAATATTATTTATTAACATTAGATTTAAATAAAATTGTTTTGTTTTAAAAGTATGTGTTAATCTCCTGTCTACCCAGACTTCATCTGGGTACACAGGAGATTAACACATACTTTTAAAACAAAACAATTTTATTTAAATCTAATGTTAATAAATAATATTTTCAATATGATTTCCATCATTTTCAATGCATAATTTGATGCGCTCTACAAAATTCAGGCGAACTCGATTGAATAGCTCTGCATAGTGAAATTTCCTTTGTACCCAGACTTTGTGGACACCCTGTTATATATAGTCACGAGGAAAAACACGAAAGGATTAGACAGTGTTTACTTTGTGCAATGTGTGTAACGCGTAAGTGTTGCTTTGTTCATAAAAAATATAAGTTATTTGCCGCTGTACGTGTCACTATCCCCCTTCGAATGGGGGTGGATATAATCAGGTTGGACTTGGGGAATGTAAGCTGGATTCCCTTCCTAACGCCCCGTGGTTGGCTTGAACACGGATTTATCTCTTCTGAGTCGAGTGCTTCACCAATGCGCTATCGCGGTCAACTATAAAAAGAAAAGTCCTGCTGGTAAAATGGTTTACGAAATACTGCAGGAAATCATCAAAGAAATGCTAAGAAATACTAGAGTAAATCATCAAAGAAATACTAAGAAATGCTAGAGAAAATCATTAAAGAAATACTAAGAAATACTACAGTAAATCATCAAAGAAATACTAGAGTAAATCATCAAAGAAAAACTAAGAAATACTAGAGTAAATCATCAAAGCAATACTATAGTAAATCTTCAAAGAAATACTAAGAACTTTGCTAGAGTATATTATCAAAGAGATACTAAAAAAAATACTAGAGTAAATCATCTAAGAAATACTAGAGTAAATCATCTAAGAAATACTGGAGTAAATCATCAAAGAATTACTAGAATAAATCATCAAAGAAATACTAGAGTAAATTATCAAAGAAATACTAGAGTAAATCATCAAAGAAATACTAAGAAATACTAGAGTAAATCATCAAAATTTAAGTAAATCACACCATTTACTTTGTACAAAGTACTTAAATTTTAAGTAAGAAAATTTTTCCTTTAACAAAACAGAAAAAAAAATGCATGAAATTTAGAATAATAATAAAAACCATCGCAAACCAACCAAAAGGCAGTGAAATTAATCTAGATTTATGAGTCGTGTATGTGAAATTTTGAACAACAATCATGGTTTGCATAATCTTTTCACACACACACACACACACACACACACACACACACACACACACACACACACACACACACACACACACACACATATATATATATATATATATATATATATATATATATATATATATATATATATATATATATATATATATATATATATATATATATATATATATATATATATATATATGGGCTTCTGAGTAAGGGGACAGTGGGTTTGTGGGGCGCGAGGGACCCTTGGGAGGCCCGT